>OY757910.1:11035622-11085622 GCA_963585895.1 Sepioteuthis lessoniana
TCAAGTGCACCTTACAAACTCGCTTTTCGGTCAAAACACTGTGGCGTTCCGGTAGTGAAATACGTTCTCAAAATAACTGCCTGAAGGAAAATTTTAAGGGAAGTAGCTTCATGCCTTTCTCAGTTAAGTAAAACGAAGCAGCCATTGGCAGACACAGGAACAATTCTATTGATAACCCTAAGAAGGATAGAATCCCATGTTCTGTGTATGTCTGAAGCATCGACTTACGAAGGCCGACCCATTCATTTCCTTTCTCTTCCATATCAGTACAAAGACGTATTAGATGGTACAAACATGTCTTAGGCGGCTCTTCAGAGTAATCTTTAGCTTTGATCCAAAACAGGAAAGATGGATGTACCATCGAGATTGCCCCACTCCTCATGCGATATGGGGTCGTCGTAGCAGAGTTATCTTGCTATATATGAAGAGTTGCTAAGCGTCAACTTGCTAAAACAGAAGACGCTGGTGGATTTGGTTGTCGAATTCTGAACGAGAATTTACGTTGATGACGAGTGAGTTTGATTATCACCAGATAACACGATGTAGCTATTATTAAAGTTAAGTCAGGTCAAATAAAACAAAACAAGACCAAAGTCACGATTTCATATTAGTCAGGGATTAACTTCAAAACCAAGAGAAAAGAGATAAGTCTTCTGATACTGATTTTTAAGGTTAAAGGGGTTCATATTTGAAGTGACAAGACAAAACCGTCAGGGTTCAAGGTCATTATTTAAGAGCATGCCTTTGAATGAAACAATTGGTTAGTTTTATGAAAGTATCTTAGGTCTTTGGGACCGAGGTTGCTTCCTCCAACTCAACTTCCTCCACCCTGTCCTCTTACTCCTTCTTATATTATGCATTCTCCTTGATGCCTGTTACTTGGTTTCCAACTACCCTAGGGTTTCTTGTTTGACAAAATATACAAGAAAAGATTTCAAGTGCTGATTTTTAAATTTGGAATAGCTGGTGCATGAAACCCAGGTGTTCCCCGGTGGGAATACCGCATGAATTACGTTGATTGTGTGCTAGAAGGAAGTGTGATCATGTGCATTGTGTGGTTGGTATGCTAGAAGGACATGTGTCCACGTGCCAACGTGTAGGTGGGACGTTTGACCACGAGGATTTACGATTGGCAGAAAGGTTTTACTGAAGAACCGTTCCCTGTGTGTGTGTGTGTGTGTGCACACTCAGCCGTATTCCCCTCTCTCTCTCTCTCTCTCTCTCTCTCTCTCTCTCTCTCTCTCTCTCTCTCAGTACACATACGCACAATTCGGATAATAAAAATTAAAGTTGCCGCTTATATTTTTCTACACCCGCCTTGTTGCCTTCCTTTGCTAACACTCACACCAATGCCTGTCGGTGGTGCGCAGAATATTCTGACTGAATTCTCTGAAGAGTGGTAAGACCCCCTAAAAAGATATGTCGTTGATAGGATACTAAAATGCATCCAGTGGTAAGCTTCTAGTTCTGAAGCTCAGGGGAGTGGGAGGGGTCTCCGTTTCGTTGCCATTAACAACAAATCCGCTCTGACCCCAATGTTAGTTTCTGTTTGTATCCCGACTAAGGGTCATATCTGTTTGGAATAAAGAACTGTATACCCGTTTAAAATTATCATGATGAGAGACGAAAATTATCAAACTGATTTCGGTATAAAATAGCCTAACAAAGGTTGATATGCCATAAAACCTTAATGATGTGTGCATACTTTTTGAAATAATCAGCACATTCATGTATGTTCCTCAATAGTAAAGTTGGCGAATGTAGTCGAGGGTGACCAGAAAGCTCCCTTTTCAATAGCTACTAAACTGAGGAGTAGGGGAGGGCGCTACTCCTTTCCCTGGATTGCTCCACTTTACCCTCGATGCGTACTTTATATTGCTGAGTGTTAAGCAAGCAGGTATCAAATACCGTTTTTAAAGTCTTTGGTATGACGCGACCTAGGATTGAACCCATGTCTCCCGGGCAATTGGCGAATACTCTACCCACTAAGATAATGAGCCTGTTATCAATAACTCCATTGAATTATGATGAAAAAGTAATTTACTGTCCGGTATATCAATGGTGGCAAGCTATAGCTAGATCTGGCACTCGTTGGGTCCCTCAGCAGCATCACTTATTACATGAGTAGGATAAACATATCTTTTCCTTTTTGAACAAGGTTGGAAATTTGAGTTTTTATTGCTTTTTCTTTAATTACTCGAGAGGCAATAAATTTAAGTTGTTTGATTGTTTGTCAAACATAATCAACATTGACAGCATTCTTTGACAAACTATATTTGATGCAATAGATTCTTGTTTTCCTTTATAATCATTTCCTTTTGTCTTTCTTTTAAACATTGCCTTTCTCATTCAGAACGATAAATTAATTTGAAAGTAAGTTATTTCATCAAACTCTTTCGCCAGAGCGTAAGATGTGACACATGGTCAGTTTTAAAGTTGAGTACAGCTTACTTGACTTCAGAGTCCTTCTTCAAAACCGTTTGCCATACCAATATTTTAGGATGTGCCTGTCGTGTAATTGTTATCGTCGTAGGAAATGGACAAGGCGACACGAGTTCAAATCCAGGACGAGACTGATTGCATTTCACATCGTACTAATTCCCTTGGGAAAGGTATGAGTCCAATTATTCTCCCTCCATTTATGGGTAAATAGTAGGGCAGATTAGGTTCTTCAGCCTTGGTTAGACAACAAGTCTAGGAGAAGGAAAAACTCTGAATTCAAACCTATTAAACTTCGCTAAAAAAATTGAACTTGTGTCATATCCTGCCCGAGCGGAGGGGTTGGTCACTCCTAATATTTACTTATAACTGGGGAGAACAGATGGATTTTTGCCTTTTACAAAGGTATTCAGACGAAGCAAAATTCAAAGAGCCTCATCCAGGATTCGAATTCAAGTTGTGAATTACATCTCTTACGATAGATTCTACGCTACGTAGGCCATTTTTCAGTTATAGTTATATAGTTCCGATCAAAAATATTCATGCATCAGAACTTCTTATTAAGAGTAAGTAAGTAAAGTTGGTGACCGCAGTCGACGGTGACCCAAAGGCTCCCTTTTCGATAGCTACTACACTAAGGTGTAGGGGAGGGTGCTACTCCATTCCATGGACTGCTCCACTTTACCCTTGATACGTACCTTATATTGCTGAGTGTTAAGCAATGAAGTATCAAGTACAATTTTAATGTCTTTCGTATGACGCGACCTGGGATTGAACCCGAACTATTGGCGAACGCTTCCCACTTGACCAATGATTTAGAGTAGACTGTATAAATTGTTTGCACTTTTATGAGGGAGTAAATCTTCAACCTTTTGATTGGTGCAAGATTATGTTATCTGGTTCTAAAATTAATAAATGAAATAAGTTAAGCATGGTCCTCGTAGTCCCAACTCCTATGCAAGCATCTCATCATTAAACGAAAGAGTGAACTTGTAGAATTCTGACACCTTTGTGTCACTTGTCAAGAAGAATGGTCAAGTTGTGTTCTTGTCTATAGATACAATGTCGACTTAAATGTTAACGTGATCAAGCGTAACATTCAAGAATCATTGTGAATTTATTTACCAACCCCTCCACACGAGAGGGAAAGACGTAAGGTCAATTTTTTTTGTGGAGATTAAATAGTTTGAATTCAGAGTTTTTCTTTTTCCAGATCGGTTACCATACCAAGATTAAAGAGTCCAGTCTGCCTTACTCTATTCCCATAGGTGGAGGGAGAATAGTTCTATTCATAACTTTCTCAGCTCTACGTGAAATGCAAAAAGCCTTGTCCAGGATATGAACTCGGTTTGGCCTGTCCATCTCCTGCGAAAATAACCATTACATCACAGTTTCAGAACTAGTTTCTTGGCCTTTAGTTATTGAATCAAAAATAACATGTTCAACCTTTAGGCTTGGATCTAAGTGCAGTATCAATTCTTACTATGACATGTCCTCTTCCTTAAGCAGAACGTAATCTTTTCTTTGTGCATGATGAAGAGAACCTGATCTCGAGGGTTTCTTTATAAGGTGTCTACCTCTCCATTATATAAAAATAGAAAGTCGGATTACATAAAAAGAGAAATTTATATTAGACTTTCACCTTATCATATAATATTTACCAGCCCCTCCGCTCGGGCAGGATATGACTCAAGGTCAAGTTTTAAGCGGAATTTAACATGTTTGAAATCAGAGTTTTCCTTCTTATAGATTAGTTGCCTTATCAAGGCTGAAGAGACCAGTCTGCCCTACTATTCGCCCATAGCTGGAGGGAGAATAATTGGATTCATACCTTTTCCAAGGGTATTAGTCACCTTATTGACACTGTTAGGTATTATTAAATACTGTTTGTCCTTGCCTACAAGTACATAGACAGGTTTAACAGTTATTGTCGGTGGAAACAGTCAGTGACTCGAGTTCAAATCATCGACGCGGTCCTTGACGTTTTTCATCGCACTAATGATTTTGGAAAATGCAAGTATCCACTTATTCTTCCCCCATCTCCAGTCAAATTTTAGGGTAGACTGGGTTATTTGGCCTTTGGTAACCAGTCTACGAAAATGAAAATTATGAATTCAAACCTTTGTTACTCCGCTAAAAATGAACTTGTGTCACATCCTGTTAATCGAGTGGGTGTTGGCTAAAAACAGGCATATTCAAGTCGCTGAATTTGTCTTATTTGACTCCGTGAAAAACCAATAAATACTTTGGATCAAAGCGTCGTCACAATCTGCTGGGCCGGCGTTAGAATTTAGTCCTTATTTCTCAGCTTAAATTGACTTCGTGTCGGTCTTCTAGCGGAAATCGGAGTTTAGTATATGTTCCATTTCAGCCAGATTCACTCATTAAAAAAAAGAAAGATTGCTTTAGGGGTTTTTGTTCCTGATGTAGAAGCTCTCCATTGTAATATACAGGAAACGTCAAAGTCGCTTTGCTACTAGTATCGCGAGAATAAGAAATATTTTTCTTTTTTCATATGTATGCATATGTACCCACTCCACATTACACTGTCGCTGCGTTCAATTTCTCTGTGTGGATTGGCACATAAATACAAGCATTGATAAATATACATTGCTTGGATACTTGTTTTTCTGAAATTGTTAATCTGCTAATCCGACTGGCTGATATTTGAGAATTAGATTCTCGTGGGGTACTCAGATTTCTGGGGTTGTGCCTCACTGATTGATTGATTTTAACGGCATTTTAAAGTGTCAAGGATTAGTATATGCCAAGAGGTTAATGAATCGCGTTGATTGTACATATATAGTAATTTACTAAGCTTTTCGCTTAGATGTGGCACAAGGCCGTATGAATGGGACTCTCAATGAGACTCGAACTTATTTGTGAAAATTTGCTCGTCTAACTTACTAACCATTACATCACCTGAGACTCCCTCTGATTGGATATCTATATTTACATTTTTGTATTGTTCATTCTTAAGAGTTTTTTTTTTTTTTTGGTTGGTTGGGTTTTATGGCATAACAACCTTTGTAGGTTATTTAACGCCAAGTCTATTTTATGTAAATAATCAGTTCTATTTCAAACAATTCAGTTTAGCATAATCACGCAGTTTAAATGTAAGTAGAGTTTCAATGTGTAAAACATTTCTATTTCAACCTATTCAGTTTAGTCAAGCAGTTCTAATTCAGCTAATTCAGTTTAGTGTAAGGATATATTTTGTTTACACACAATTGAATATCATAACAATTCTATATTAATCTAATCAGTTTCGTGTAAGTACAGTTCCAATGTCAAAAACAGTTCCATTTCAAATAATTCAGTTTAGCATAAGCACACAGTTTAAATGTAAGTACGGTTTAATTGTCAAAAACATTTCTATTTCAAATTATTCAGTTTAGTCAAACAATTCAGTTTAGCATAAGTTTGCCGTTAGTTCTATTTAATCCATAGATAGTGGACCTGGGGGCAATGGCAATGAAGGGGTGCTCTGCATTCATCAAAGCTCTAGCATTACTGTAACCTCACTATCAGATTATTTATTATCATATCCAGGATACTCGTTGGCGGGGTCTTACCCCTCTGCAGAGGTGCCGTCAGTGTATTCTACAGCCCCAGCTGACTGGGCAATTCTTTTTTGATACAATTAGATAATTATAATCGTCTAATACAACTAATTTGCCAACAATTATAAAGTTTCAAGAATTCCCATCTCATACCGATCAATTTGAGTAATAATTTCTTATTATAACACTATTTGTTTGCACACAGTTATATAGTTTCAGGCAACTAGTTCCATAGTTCCGAGTAACTATTCTGAATATAAATAATTTTTATATGGCATCACATATATTGAATACAAATGATTTCCAAACCGATAGATTAGAACCGTAGATGACACTCTAGCAGGTACTACCTCTTCGGCTCAAAGTGGACCTGGGAGTAATGAGGATGAATGAGTAATCCACACTCCCCAGATCTCCAGAAATGGAACCTCACCATTAGATGCTATTTAGCGTCATGCCCAGAAAACCCATTTTTAGTGTGTTCTGAACCCTCTACGGGAGATACAGCCAGCATATCCTCCTCGTCCACCGACACGGCCCAAACTAATCAAGGCTTAGTACCTAATTATGTATATGTGAGTGTTTTTGTTTGTAATCTAACGACGACATTATGTAATACAAATCTATTTCCTGGACCCTATGTGTTATTTTCTTTATTGTTTAATTCACAAAATTATAGAAAATGTTTTTATTTCTTTCAATACTTTATTTATTTCAGTATCGAGCATTGGCATGATGGTTAGAGTGTTCGCCCCGGAGATCTGAGTTCAATCCCAGGTCATGTCAAACCAAAGACTCAAAAAATGTTACTTGATACTATTTACCAACCCCTCCGCTCGGGCAGGATATGACACAAGGTCAATTTTTAAGGCGGAAGAACCTAGTCTGCCCTACTATTTACCCATAGCTGGAGAGAGAATAATTGGATTCATACCTTTCCGAAAGGTATTAGTGCTATGTGAAATGCAATCAGTCTCGTCCAGGATTTGAACTCGTGTCGCCGTGTCCATTTCCTACGACAATAACGACTACACCATGGGCACCTCGAAAAAATGTTACTTGATGCCTCCTTGCTTAACACTCAGCAATATAAGGTAGAGATTAAGGGTAAAGTGGATCAATCCAGGAAAAGGAGTAATATGTGTAGTAGCTATCGAAAAGGGAGCCTTCTGGTCACCATCGACTAAGATTGCCATATATATATATATATATATATATATATGTGTGTGTGTGTGTGTTTGTGTGTGTGTGTGTGTGTGTGTTTGTGTTCTGGTTGATGAAATTTATAAAGCCTGAATAAAAATGTGTATGTATTTAAACTAAAGTTACACAAATATGAACATAAATGTTTAACAGGAAGTAGTTTATTTTTAGATTTTCGACTATAATATAAATCTCTTTCATGTATCAGCCCCCAAATATGGTCTCTCAAAGAGGTTTATCAAAAATTAAACTAAGTTCTAAAGCATATTTGAAAATTCTGTAAGAATCTAAAGAGGTAGTAACAGCTAGGGTGTCATCTACGGTTCTAATCTATCGGTTTGGAGGTGCCCGTGGTGTAATGGTTATCGTCGTGGGAAATGGACACGGCGACACGAGTTCAATTCCTGGACGAGACTGATTGAATTTCACATAGCACTAATACCCTTGGGAAAGGTAGGAATCCAATAATTCTCCCTCCAGCTATGGGTAAATAGTAGGGCAGACTAGGTTCTTCAGCCTTGATGAGGCAACTAGTCTAGGAGAAGGAAAACTCTGAATGCAAACCTGTTAGACTCCGCTTAAAAATCGACCTTGTGTCATATCCTGCCCGGGTTGGTAAATAGGAAGTATCTACAGAATTCTAGAAATTCTTGAAATGGTTATTGTTTGCAATATGCAAATTACAAAAGCTAAGTAAAATAGTTCTTTCCATATTAAAAAGAAATTAAGAAATAATTATTTCAGCCCAGAAACAATTAAAAGTAAAAATTCTGTAACTTAGATTCCCAAAATCATCACATGACGTTAGAATCACCAGAGGTACTGCTAACAACTATTCTGTCCTTAAAAACGGAACACCAAAGCCTGTCTTTTATCAGTTGGTTTTTGAATGTTCAAAATTATATCAAACTTTTTTTTTAATCCATTTACCGAACCTAATTTGTTTAGTTGTAAAAAGTAGATATTCACGGATATTTTATCAGTTTGAAACCAACGTTAATACTCTTTTCCATACAATTCGATCGTTCAATTCATTTTTAAAAGATCACATTGTTATACTTACATTTATAGTAATTTACTAAGCATTTGATTTGATGCTGCATTGGCCGTATGAATGATCCACCGAATGAGACTCGAACTCACACATAAATGTTCGTAGTATATGCAATAGCCAACAGATAGGTATAGACATTAATGTCTCGAAAAACTTTATTTATTTTACCCCTCACAAAGGCCAGCATTTATTACTGCAATATAAAATAAAAAAACATGTGATGGAAAAAAAAATTGAATACTTTTATGATATTAGTAATCTCCTCCTGCAGGGCTGGATTTCCGCCTGGATATTTGATTATACTTTTACTGTTTCTGATACAACTCTCAGATCCCAAGAACGGGCAGTGGGAAGGGACTCATTAATGATAAATACGTTGGGTAAATACAACACTCACTTCCTAATAGGAGTTGGGGTGGTCAAACGCACTAACAAACGATAAATCACATTTTTATTATCCAAACTAGAAGAACCTGTTAGATTCCCGCAGTAGCAGCGGTTCTTGATTAGCAGCGGTTCTTGATACGACGTTATAGGAAACACTGAACTGTTCAAATTGGCATCTCTTAATTTACTTGACCTATCTACATATTTATCTATGACATGTTGTTTTAACTGAGTTACCATTATATATATATATATATATACATATATATATATATATATATTGTTATCCACAAACAGACTGTTTCGTTGTATCATAACTCTTCAGTGTGGCTAGACGCGTAGGAGGCTTGAAGGTGGGATCGAAACCCACCCAAATTTACATTAGACTTAGTGTCAGACCGCTCGGCTAACAAGCGTACCACGTCGGCAAGGGAATTATAAGGTATTATGTAGCAACAGCAGCAGCAGTGATCGTTTTTTACATTTTTTTATATCTTACCGGATACCAGAGTGCTAAATTCTTTCGAAGAGCTTTGCACTATGCGAGAGGCGGCCGAAAATTCCTTCGTCAGAGTGCTCAAGCCCCATGGGGACACAGAGTAAACAAAAGTGAATCTGTTAGAGTCCTGATATTACAACGACCCATGATGATATCGATGCCTCTATTTCGGAAGGAGTCAGGACTTATAAATTATATTACAATTTCCGTTACAATATTGGTTAATTCTCAGAACAATTCTGGCGTGTTTTTCTTAATGAAAATTACGTAGTTAGGTGCCATTTTTGGTGGTTGACATTTATGCGCATATACACATACGATATTATAAAAATGTTAGTAATATATATATATATATATATATATATATGTGTGTGTGTGTGTGTGTGTGTGTGTGTGTGTGTGTGTGTGTGTGTGTGTAAAAACTGAAGAACCCTTGTCCGAGATAAAAACAGCACTAAAGAAAACTTTATTTAAAATATATATGCTTCCTGTTTGCTTTCTCTGCTGGTTAATATTCCCCTATTTATTTTCTTGAACTATTAACTTTCAAACAAAATATCCAAATCTCCCCATCAATAGTTGAAAAGAGGTTTCTGCGGATGACTTGTATTCTGGACAAATAAGAATTTTCTCGTCGATTTAAATACGAAATAGGAATGCGTCTCCACACCCCATCTCATACAATTACAACACTCCCCGAGGTCAAGTGAGTTCACATGCCAAGTTGCATCAAAATTTGCCCAGCATTCTTCAGGTTGGAAGCACTCAAGCAAAGGAAGCGAATTATATCTATTGCTTTATAGTCATTGTGAATAAAACATCCTATTTAAGCTGCCAAAGACATGACTTTTTCATTCACACAATTCCCTCTCCTTACACATGAATGCCAAAATCATATGCATTGTTTCTGTTTTGACACGTTCATTTGAAATGTTAATTATTAGATTTCATACAATTATTCGTCGCGAAGGAAGATTTGATAAACCATCTATCGCAAAGGTAAACTATGGTATTTATCTGACTAAATCTACTGGCAAAAGTGCTATTGACGTTTCATTGCTTTGGAGTATTATAAACCGATAAGCACTAGATATAAATCAGGACAATTTTCCTTGTTTATTGTTTAATAAAAAGTAGGCGACCGTAGTCGAGAACGACCAAAAGGCTCTCTTTTCAATAGCTACTACACTGAGGTGTAGGGGAGGGCACTACTCCTTTCCTTTGATTGCTCCACTTTACCCTTGGTATTGATGAGTGTTAAGCAAGGAGGTAACAAGTATCATTTTTAAAGTCTTTGGTATGACGCAACCTGGGATTGAACCCATGTCTTCCGGACCATTGGCGAGGATTCTACCCACTAGACCAATTATTGTTTAATACTTTACCATTATTATCATCTGATTAAAAGTTATTAATTGATAACAATAGATTACTCTTTATGTTACAAATTACCCAGGCAATTTGTTTTAAAAATAGTTATCTTTACACAGACTATGAAATTGTCTGGCTCTGTAAATGTCCGGGGGAGATTAACTTAATTGATGGTTAACATACGAAAGATTATTCGAATGCACATGCTATATATATATATATATATATATATATATATATATATATATATATATATATATATATATATATATATATATATATATATATATATATATATATATATATATATATATATATATATAAAATAATCGACGTGTCTTAATATCTGACCTTTAAACCAGTTTGAACCTGGCTGGGGAGAAGAAACAGATGCTGCACTTGGGTGTCAGCTGAAAAGCTGAAGATCTATACAACACGTATTTAGTTTAAGACAATGGGGGACAAAAATTTGAATTAAACCATGGCTTTCTACATTACAAGCCACTTCATAGCGCACGCAAGTCATTAGACTGGAGGCCGGGTTTATTGGAGGGAGAGAATTAGGTCGTTTTAGTTTCAGTTTGAACTAACTGCTCTATATATACGTTTGGATTGTCGGCTCAAGAAATTCAAAGGAATCTTTTAATTTCACCTTTGGTTGGAATATCATTTAACTTTTTCTAGTTCGGGTTAGTATATTTGATCATTTTAGTTGATAGTTATTTCTATTGAAATTATAAAAAGGAAACATTGGGGCTTAAATTCACTCGCACAAAAAGATTTACTTAAGTTTAAAGCTTTTACATTTTAAAATCAAAATTTAATTCATTTTTGGCATTTTCCATCTTAAAGTTTGTCCAACATTTTTAATTAAATTCTAAAGAATTATTTATAGATAAAATGCAATTCTTTTTGAGCAATTTGTATTATTTTCAGTGGCAAAACAATAAAACAATAAACAAATTTGAACAGACTTTAATTTAGTTTCTTAAAAGACGTAAAGCTGACTAATATTATAAAATGAATTAAAAATGTTGTTTTTGTTTTCTTAAATTTTATGTCATTACTTAATTTGATATTTATTTTTGATATAGTTAAAAAGAATACATTGTTAGTGTGGGTGAAAACGTAACATCAACGAAATTAAAGTTTAATCTTCTCAAGTTTTTTTACCATGATAAGAATTAGCATAAGTCTACATTTTTCTATAAAAAGTTCAAGTTTAAATAATAAATTTGAATAAAATTTTAATCGAGAATAGCTCATTAACATTTTTCTAATAAAACTTTATCCAACATTTCAATTAAAAGTAAAAAAAGCGAATTTCCTCGCGCTTTTGTCTTCAAAGTTAAATAATAAATGATTATTTTACTATATTAGTTATAACTGGTGAACTGTAATAATTTTACTTATTATAATTAAAGAAAAGATAATATCAATAAATCTTACATGGAGTTAATGTGAAGATTTTAATTAATCTTTTGACGTTTTCATTTTTTGTGCTTGTTTTAATGTTTTTCCTGCAAAATTTATTTTAAAATACTAATAATAATAAGATTTTATTTATCATATTCCTTTTAATATTTTTGTTATTGTTGTTAAAGGAAAAATTGCATTATTTTTATTTTTAGATGTTTTACTTTAAGGTAAAAAAGGTATATATATATATATGTATATATATATATATTTATATATACACACACACACACACACACACACACACACACACACACACACACACACACACACATATATATATATATATATATATATATATATATATTAAAACGTTTTAAAATTACAAAATTAAAAGAAAGGCTATTTATGAATGTCTTTAATTTTAATATATATTTTTTTTTAAAATAATACAAACCTTTTTAATTTCTAGTCTAATGCCACGATGCAACCATTACTATTTTTGTTTCATTAAAACAGTTTTATTGCTGGTAATTAAAGAATCAATAAAATTGTGAAAAACTGAACAACTGACTGTATCCCCCCCCCCAAAAAAAGAAACAATAAACCCCTAAAGTTTTTAGATTAAAAAGTGGATTCTCAAACTAAACACAACGGTCTAATTTTTTTGTTTTAATTTATTGTTGTGTGTATTTGGACGGGCCGGGTGGATAAAATCTGTAATTAAGAGTATAATTAATTTAGCTTGAAAATTTACCCCTAAACTGAAGTAGTAAAAGAAATATTTGTTAAAGAGGTTTAACCTACCATTTCAGTTATTACTTAATTCCTAGCCATGCCCCAGAAGTGCCGTGTGTTTACTTGCCAAATAAATTACAGAAACCAGCAAAACAAAACTAAGTCCGGTGAGATTAATAAAATACCAGTTTATCGTTTTCCAAAAGACAAAGACGAGAAAGTGCAATGGATAAAATCAGTTCCAAATTATAATTGAAATGTTCCTAACAGTACTGTAATTTGTCAAAAACATTGGCCTTCAAATTTTGATACCATAGAAGTTCATGGAAAAATACGTCCAAAAAATCCACCATCTGTATGGCCAGGTGTGCCAAGTAGTCAAATACCAACACTCTCAGCTTTTCAAAGGAATATAAAAAGGCACCTCCAATACTGTTAGTAATCCAACTGCTGATGAGCTTAATGCTTTTATTGAATAAGATATAATTAATGATACAAATTTGAAAGAAAGTCTGCTTAACAACAAAAAATACTTTTTATATCCAGTTGTAGCATTTTCGAATGAATATATTTTAACTGTTCAATCATCAAAATTTATTGATGGTATTCCTCTCTTTATGTTGAGAATTTATCCCAATTTGTGCTTTGAAATATTTTATTATTGAGTTAAGTGTTATATTAGCAGCCTGTTCAAAAGCCATATAAATACAGTTGATACTTGGTCAAAACTGGAAGAAATCATCTGATATTTAAATTCTATGGCTTTTGATCACAAGAAAAATATCCTGAGTCAACAATCTTTAGCAATGGCTCCCAAAATGGTTGGAATAAAATACAGCTCAGATATCGTTATATGTACTTTTGGGTACTATGCTACATCACGGATATTCTATAATAGATTAAGAGGCGATTTACAATTACCCTCATTAGTAACATTAATAAGAATAACGTCAAAGGCATCAAAACTTAAATATCTATATTTAATACTTCTAATACAAGTCAAAAGGGTGAATAATTCCCCATGAGGAAGTATATATATAAAAAATGTTGATATATCATGGCAAACAACTATTTGGTGGAACAGTTGTCAATCCATCTCTACTTGCTCAAACAGTACTTGGTATAATGTTCATATGTCTCTTACAAAATTGATTCCAATTTCAAAATTAACATCAGCCTTTTCATTTGAACAAAATGAGTTGACAGTCCAGGCCATCACATCTGTACCAGTTGATGTAAAGGCTATTATGTGATGGCAACCGAGTAAATCAAGCTTTTTTTGATTATATCCTATACTTCTTGAGAAACCTTGTTTAACTGAAAATAATAAACATTAGTTTTTTGATTATGTTCATCTGTTGAAAAATATTTGCAATTTGTAGCGGATAGGAAAAAACAGCAGAACTAATCTTTGATGATGATGGAGTAAGACGAGTTGCAAAATGGGCACATCTTAAACAGTTATATCATTTTGAATCTGAAAGACCAGTAAAACGTTCAGATTAAAATGAAATTTCCATTGATCTAAAGCCAATAGAAATACAACAGGTTTCTACTTGCCTCAGAGTGTTTTCTGAAAAAACATATAATGCACTTCTCACTTAGACTGGAATAAGTGTAGTTAAGAATGATACAACCCTCTTCAAAAACAAGATTTTGACATGGTGGAAAATTTTAAATGTTAAGTCTTTTCAAATCGATAAATTATGTAATGATCCTCTACAAGCTGAAACCAGATCTCCAAATGACACCCAACTTGATTTTATCATTGAATTTGCTAAAATGGCTCCTAATATGGCTGGCAATCAAGGTTATCGTAAAAAACAATTATCCCAAAACATGCTTCTGCCATAGTTCATACTTGCAATGGAATTGTTAGTCTATGTCGAAACCTTTTAGCTACATGTCATAAATATGTACAACTTGAGCAATTTTCAACTGATCCATTAGAAAAATAATTTGGTAAACTTCTCCAAGGATCAGGAGGCACCAATTTTATTAATGTTCAACTGTGTATTGAAAAGCTGCATATAAAACAGACATCTTTGCTTTTAAATCAAAATGTAAATATTGATGAATTTGATGTTAATCCAGGTCACCAATGTACATCTTGTGATTATAAACTTTATGAGGAAGGCTCAGAAATATTTGGCAATCTGGAAAATTGAGAACCATCTCTTTCTAATGAAATAAAAATGGCTCTTGTATAGAAAGCCGGATATATTACAAGAAACAATAATCAACCCAGTGAATATGAAACCTATTTTTATCATGAAAAGTATGGAAAATATAACAAGTTAACTGACTGTGGAAAACTAAAGGTTGCCAATGGTTATTTTTTTGTTTCATCCTTTTCCATTCAAGAAAGGAAAAGGTTTGCTATAAATCATTAAGTAACATTTTCATGCTTATTTCTGAGTTTCATTTTTTCAAGATAGAAAGAAAGCATACTTCTGTTTTTGTAAAGATAGTTTTGAAAAATGTTTGCAAACATGGCACACCCAGATCAGAAAAAGTCCAGCTCTAAAGGTTTTGAAACTTTCCTGAAATGATTTTGTTTTATTTGTCTATATTTCTGAGATGATTGATTGTGATATATACATATACTTCAGATAATGTATTTAAGCCTTCTCGGTTTCTGTTCGTCAACTTTACGTATTTCTTTAAGATTTTCATGACAGTATTATTCGGAACGATGTTTGTTATGAAAAAAATGTAAAGTTTTTAACGATACTGTTGGGTATCACCCACCTTTTTCCACACAGTGAACTAGTCCATCTGCCATATATAGCAGTAGCTACTAATACCAGGGCAGACTAGAAGGTGAAGAGCAGCTTCTTATAGGAATAGTATTAGAGCGTTGGAGACTAGAGATCGCACTAGACACCTTACTTGCTACCGTAATAACAGAAGCCAAAAATATCGTTGGACTATATCTTTATTCAGTATTCATTAATCCTATGTTCTTGTCTACTAATAGTCTCTCTATTGTATATACTTTTTTCCTGAGAATATATCTCAATTTCCTCTCATATCGTGGTTTGTCCTTTATTTAATATTACAAGCGTTCACTAATCCTATGTTCTTGTCTACTAATAGACTCTCTACTGTATATACTTTTTCCTGAGAATATATCTCTATTTCCTCTCATATCGTGGTTTGTCCTTTATTTAATATTACAAGCGTTCACTAATCCTATGTTCTTGTCTACTAATAGTCTCTCTATTGTATATACTTTTTCCTGAGAATATATCTCTATTTCCTCGCATATCGTGGTTTATCCTTTATTTAATATTACAAGCGTTCACTAACCAGAACGCAACAGATTTCCAATTTTTTTCATAAACTGTAATTTTTTTCAGATCATAAACACATGAAGCTTTGAAATGGCAAAACACAATGCAATCCTTTTACACCCGATAGGCAAAATGTTACTTAATCAGAAATGACTGGTAATAATGAAAACAAAAAGTGAATTCAAAAGAACAAAGAAATAGAAATTCAAAGTAAGATACTAATTACCCAATATTTCTAATATCCAAGGTTGTACCTGGGAAAATTTGATCGGCAATGTGGCTTTTTAAGGAAATTAGCTGTTGCAATGGCATTTGAGTGGGGAAGATTCAGAAAGTAAGGATGTTGTTCTCTAGAGATATATTCTTTCCTAGGGAAAATAAAACGATCTCTCGCAGAAAATACACAAAAAGATAAAGAGGAAAAGGAGAAACTAGCTACGTTCTAGTGATGGGAAAGTGGCTGAAGTAGCAAGAAACGTTTCCCTTCGATAAAAAACGCAACTCGTTATGAACACAATGCAAAGCAAACGAAATAAACATAGAGTAATATATTCGGTTATAGGAACTGTATTCTATGTTAGGGCGAATCGGAATAGTACATACTTCGCCAGGAAAAAAAAAATTGAATTTACACATATAAAAGATGTTTATTTTTTTTATTTAGCAGTATATAAACTAAAAACAGATAAGATGCAAAACATTTTTAATAGCTGAACATTTTGACTCCATAAAATACACTTTAAAAAACCTTGATTAAATTACTAAAATTCATAGTATAATTTTTCATAGCCATGAAGGGGAAAATATAATTTTTTTTTATTTTGTTTTTGTTTGGTTTTATGGCATACCAACCATTGTAGGCCATCTAATGCCAAGTACATTTTTATACATATAAACAGTTCTATTTCAAACAATTCAATTACGCATAAGTACACAATTTAAATGTCAAAAACAGTTCTACATCAGTTTAATCAAGTTAAATGCTTCTGATTATTGCAATGTATCACCAACAGTTTGATTATACATCAGTCGTCTATTTACACACAGTCAAATGTAAAACAGTTCTATTTCAAACAATTCAGTTTGGCATAAACTTGCAGTTTAGTTGTATTTGACCCATAGATAGGACCCAATCAGGTGCTAAAACTCTGGGGAAGAATGGACGTGGGAGGGATTGCATTAAAGGGGTACTCGGTATTCCCATAAGCCCCAGCTTTATCGGAGCCTCAACATAATTGTTCAGTCTTGTAACCAGAAAATTCGTTAGGGAAGTCTTACTTCTCTACAGTGATGCAGTTAGTGTATTTTACAGCCCAAACCGACTGGGCAGAAAATGTTATGGATTGACTTAATACTGAAGAATAACCCAATAATGAGGAATAAATTATATAATTCATTGACAAAAATGTTTGATTAATACTTAGTTGCCTCACAACCTGGAACATTATTGACAGCAATTATTATAGCAGGCATTAATTTTAGTAAGTTATAGCAACATTCATAAAGTGCATACAATAATTTAGAAATCTTCTATAATGGATAAAGCCTTCTCAAAAATCTTTTTAACACCATAAATTTTCATTTTGATTTGGATCCGGTCTGTTCAGAAGGCATGACATTAATTTTAAATGTCTTCCCTGTAGAAAAGTTTTAATTTCCTTTTACACCGTGATAAGATGCATTATCATCCTGAAAAACGACTTCATCATCACCGAAAAGATTTCCTATCGATGAGGCTGGGAAAATTATCCAGGATTTCAATATATACATGTGGACTGATTGTTATTATATTGTTTTTATCTCCTTTGAATGACATTCACAATCATACAATGAGTTACTTGAGAAATTTACTTGGTTTCTCCAAATAGTCATCTTTATATTGTTCATGTGAACGTCACAAGATAAAACTTCCAGCATCATCACCCTGGCTAGTACACATTTTTGATTGATAAGTAATTATCACTTTCATCCAATAGTCCATATGCCATGACTATTTCTTATCATGCCACTTAAACCTCTTCTTCTTGTGTATCAGTTTTCATTTGACTTATTTTAATGTAAATCCCACACCCTTCAGTACATTTATTTTAATTCTGTAACAAATATTGACTCTTGTTTTGATTCATTTATTTTTCATTTGTTTTATTGTATAATTTTATTTTAAAGGCATATTGATTTGAGTTTACTGTCCTGTCCCTTTGATGCTTTCTGCAGTCTACCAGTATGTTTTCTTTTTTTTTCTTCTTTAAACCAAAGTCTCTTTTATATTTGCACAACCTTTTAGACACAACTGATAGGGCACAAACAACGACTTTCGTCACTCTTCTGCGGCTTGCCTTTTACCATGAGTTTTAAAATCGTCTCCATTGTCTCGATTGATATTTGATTTTATTTTTCGAACCATGTTCTTTTTTCAATAAAGTTTACCCAACTGCATGTTGAGGTCTGCAAGAATTGTCTTTTAATAGTAGATTGATTTGCATATCTAGGATTCTGATAGTATTAGTTTTAGAAATACAGATTTCAAGGTCATTCCCTGATTTCTTCCTTAGTTTTGGGTTATTTTCTTGTATTTTCCTCTGCATAGTTTGAAAAACTTATACCATTAATTTGAATGATTTAATCAGCTGCTTTTTAATTTTATGGAGCCCGAATTTTAAATTATCAAAATGTTTGGCGTCTTATCCATTATTAATTTATTCATTGCTAGATTAAAAAAAAAACAGATGAAACAACAATTACGTGAGCTGATTTCATGTTTTAGCCAAGGGAAATAGTTCAATTGACATGTTCATCGTGTTTCAAAAGAAAAGTCTTACAAAACACATGTGCCTAAAAGTTATATTTCGTAATCTCGCTGTGTATCCTGTGATTTACGACTTCGTGTCAAATAAAAGTGAGCTTAATAAGTGATTTATCTTTTGCAAAAGGCATATATATATATATATATATATATATATATATATATATATACACACAAACACAAGAAGAGCGTCAGATTAAAGGCCAGTCCGTGTTGACAAAAAATATAACGACAAAAGCGTCTTAAAGTAATACAAATTGAAAAAAAACGCTATAATTACAAAGCTTTTACAAATGTACACCAATACGTCTTCAATCTTGGGATGAAAAAACATAATTTTCCATGAGAAATATTCATTTCTTTGGAAAATCTTATTTCCTTCTTTTAGTAAAGTCTTATTTGATTGTTTTAGAAAAATCATATTTCCTTTTTTTTTGTTGTAAAATCTTTTTAATTCAGTCATAAATATTCATTACAGATATCAAACAATATACAGTGAAATCTTTACAGAGATCAAAAATTATACAATGAAATCTTAACGAATATAATTCATGATATAACTAAAAAATTGTGATTAAATAAGTTTCGAGAAAAAATCTTATTTGAAAATTTCTAATGGGATTGACATGCACCCATTTGAGAACTTAAAAAATAAAGTGATGATTTCTAGACATATTTACCTTATGGACACAACTCTGTAACAATCGGAAATGGATGAATAAAATTATCTATGAGATGGCTCCATCCAGCAAAGAAGATCTATTAAAATAGATGAAGAATATTGCCTAAAATTAATGAAGTCGACGCCTGAATTAATTCATGTTCGCGTAAAAACTCGAGGAGGTACTACTAAGAATTAATTCTAATTTCTTGTCAATGAATTTGTTAATTTTTATCTTAATATTAGATTATCGTCCGGGAGACCTGGGTTCAATCCCAGGTCGCGTCATACCAAAGACCTTTTAAAAGGGTACTTGATACCTCCTTGCTTAACACTCAACAATATAAGGTACGTACGAGGGTAAAGTGGAGCAATCCAGAGATAGGAGTATCGCCTTCCCCTACACGTCGATGTAGTAGCGTTTTAAAAGGGAGCCTTTTGTCACTCTTGACTACGGTCACCAACTTTACTTTCTACAGTCACATATTCCTCATATTCTAGTTTGTTTAAGGTATATTTTATCAAGGTATAATACTCAGCTATTAAAGAAAAATGTTTTGCATCTTACTTGTTATAAGTCTATTTACTGCAAAAACGAAAATAAAAATGAATATTGTCTCATAATTTTTTACTACGATTGATATACACAAATCCGATTCGTCAGAAAATGGAATAAAATTTTCATATCTGCGGATATACCACTTGTCTTATCTTGTCTACTTCAGATTGCGTTGCCTCATGGGTTTACATCCTCAGAGTCAATTCAGTATTTTTCCCAGAAGAAGCATTGCAGAGCATCGAACTAAAAGCCAACAAATATAGACAAGAAACATTGATTCAGTAAAATACTAATTACGGAGATCGGACATCATACTGTGAACATCCTCTAAGTGTGACAGTAACATAGATCTTTTCCAGTTGTTGTATGTATATAAAGCATCTGATGTTAAATATTTTTGAAGAGATAATATTGTTTTACTAGTTTTTCCTGTACCTTTTCTAATTTATGTAATATAGGTGACCTTCTTCAACCCAAGTTCCGTTCCTGAGAAAAGGGTGAGATCAGGGGGATTCCACTGGGAATAGAGAGATAACAGCGTAGTCATATACGTTTTGAAAGACACAAGCCATTTCTATTTCACTTCAAAACTAAATTGATGCCAGCTGATAAACTAGAGGCCACGTTCAGAGGTCTAATATTTCTTGGGGTCACATGATAAAGCACTGTATTACTAATAATGACGTTGAAAAATGACCTGAGTACGTGATCAGTTTGGTCGAATGATGAAAGTAAGAAAAAGAGTTAGACTAAGGATAAAGTCTTACGGAAATCCTCCATTAATTATGATGAATTCCAGAGGACTGGCCATAAGCATTCACTTTTATCGATGTACAAATTAGAAAACACTTCATGTTAGTGAATGGACATAAAAAATAACTACCGATCATAATTTGCCTGTCAGATAGAAAGCATGTAGAAAGTTACATGACAATTACAGAAACTGATTTTTGCTCTCTTTTGTCTTCTAGCCTTTGAAAAGTAGAGAGGTTGAAACTGAGCACTGCTAGGGAATGCTAAATATACGTGGATATATTTCTCACTATTATCAAATAAGCCTTTTTACAACCATTCTATATATTCCTTCTTTATGGAAAATACGTGCACAGTTCTGACTGTCGAGACACATTTTAAAACCCGCTGTCGATTAACTAACTTTAACAGCATGTTACGAGACAAGTTTATTTGATATCCAGAGGTAAGTAAATTGCGTTCTTTGGAGGTTTATATTTACATTTTTTGAAGATTCTTAATTTTTTTTTTTTTTTTTTTTTGGTGGAGGGTTTGGCCTTATCGATCTATAAATGAAATCCTATCAACTAACACTCCTCCTGATCTGTGTTGACCAATGAGTAATAGCAATGAAGAGTTATATGACAAACTCCAGATTTCACCATCGGATAATGTTTTGTATCATACCCAGAATACCCTTTGGTAAAAGGTCTTACCCCTCTACAGAGAATACAGTCAGTGAATACTAAGCCTAATTAACACTGCAGTAATACCACTTTTTAGTATATTTGTTATTGAAAAAATTATTTTTGTTACATATAGGTAAAGTTAATGACCTTACTCGAGGGTGACCCGAAAGCTCCCTTTTCAAGAGTTACTACAGAGATGTATAAGGGAGCACGCAACTCTATTCTCTGGATTGCTCCACTTTACCCTTTATCCTTACCTTACAATAAAGTAAGGAGGCATCAAGCACCATTTTTTGAATCTTTGATATGACTCGACCTGGGATTGAACCCCAGTTTCTCAGAACAATTAGAAAATGCTCATTCATTAGGCAAATGGCCCAGTCTTGTGACATATAAATCAGTTTATCTTCCCTTTCTTTCCGTTGTTTTTTAGTTAGCACATCACGGATTTAACAATAACACAATTTCTATTTCTTAATACGATAACTCTTACAGTGAGGTTGACTTAGATGCTTTCAAATCCACGGTTTGAACCTTAAAGCTTCTATGTAGTTTTTTCCAAAATAATGAATCGCGCTAATTTGACATGGAGAATTTCTGCGATATTCAAGAGTATGATAATTAATTAACATACATTATAGTCCAGCATAAACTTTGCGCCGTTTTACACCTGCGCCTTGCTTAACGACTACATCTTTAACTTTACTTTTTTGATCCTCAGGGCGAGAACAGAACTTGTCTTAGTTATGAGCATTTTTTTGTTTACTGTTGATTTTCTAAGGGTTTGTTTCTTCGGTCGACGTCTCTTCCGTTAGATGTCGACGCTGGTTTTTGTCGCTTCCGGTCATGAATTAATGTAAATGTCATTGAATGCTGTTTTCCACTTGATATTTTGATTGCAAAATACCAATTTTCTAAATCGTATGATTAATGTTCTGTGGCCGAATGGTTTAACCATTTATCTTTGCTCATGAACTTTGAAGATGTACATTCAAATGAAACCAATGGGAACTCTTGAAATTGAAAGACACTGACGGATGGTTATCCCTAAAAAAAAATTGTTCTAAAAATATGCAAAGTCTAATAATCCTTCACATCACCATCATCAAGACCACATATTTTTATGACTTTCTCTGTGTCTGTCTGTCTGTCTGTCTCTGTCTCTCTCTCTCTCTCTGACACGACAGTTATTAATATCTCTATACGGCATACAGTGTCCACAGAGAGATGATATGTGTAAGTTTTTTTTTTTTTTGCTCAAAAAACTCTGGTGAGTCCATCGGAAAACGTCGTTTATGAGTTTGTCCTTATTTCCCCAGAAATAGCAATCATATCTTGTTCAACTTTCTTGGATGGTTTATGAGATAGAAGCTAAATGGCTGCACAATCATTGTTTTGTAAGCTGTAGTGTCCAATATTTTTTATCAAAACAACTTGCACCATGTTTTCGTATTAACTATGTAGTTTTTCTCGTCGGGTTCCGTTAGAGTCTAAGAACTGCAGCTCTACAGAAATAAATAAAGTAAAGTAGGCGACCTTAGTCGAGGGTGACTCGAAGGCTCTCTTTTCAATAGCTAATACACGGAGATGTAGGGGAGGGCGCTACTCTATTCCCTATATTGCTTTGCTTTACCCTTGATCCTTACCTCATAATGCCGAGCTTTATACAAGGTGGTGTCAAGTACCATTCTTTGAAGCTTCGGTATGACTCGACCTGGGAATGAACCCCGTGGCAAACACTCTACTCATTAGATTATAGTCAGCTTGGAACAATTTAGGTTTCATTTTATCCGAGATAAATGTTTCTATTTAATCGATAATCGCTCAATACTAACGAGTTCTATTCAAAAAGTATCATGATTCAAGCTATGTTAACCAAGACGGAAGTGAACAATGGTCGAGACGTTAATTTTGTTTAAATTAGACTCCTTGATATTTAACTTATTTATTCAAGTGAGTTTTTCTTTGTTTAAATTGAAACTCTCTTTTAATAGAGTATAAAGCTACGCAGTCATACTTATTTTAATGTATTCGACGTCTATATATATTAGCATCCAGATTAATTTTCCGATTAGAAAACACAACAGTTTTTAAGCATCAAAGAGTGAGAATTATTGATACATTTGCTGCACGTATTTCATCCAATATTTGAGACCCATAACTGAAACATCTTGATTCTGTCAAGATATCTTTACTGCTATCTAAATGTCTATGCATCATAAAATGTATTCAGATATGCACACATTTTTATATTATTTTCGATCTTAAAAATTTAATCAATTTAAGTTTTTGTCCCAATACTTTTTATTACATCACGTAAGAAAAGAAAATGCTGTGTGTTCGTTATGAGAAACTATCTCATTTTCTTTTTGGAAAGATGGGAACTTTTAAAGACAGAAACTTTGGTTTGTTGGGTCTTATGGCATATCAACCTTTGTAGGTTATTTAACGCCAAATCCATTTTTATGTAAATAATCAGTTCTATTTAAAACAATTCAGTTTAGCATGAGTACACAGTTTAATTGTTAAACATTTTTATTTAAAACAATTCAAGCATTTATATATAACAATGCAGTTTAGTGTAAGTACAGTTTCAACGTTAAAAACAGTTCTATTTCAAATAATTTAGTTGAGCATAAACATGCAGTTTAAATGTAAGTAGGGTTTAATTGTCAAAAACATTTCTATTTCAAGCTATTCAGTTAAAGTAAACAATTCAGTCAAGCTATTCAGTTTAATCAAATAATTCAGTTTAGCATAAGTATGCCGTTAGTTCTATTTAACCCATAGATATGGCCCTATCAAGTGCTACCACGCCAGGCCAGTGTGGACCTGGGAGCAATGGCAATGAAGAGGTGCCCCGTATTCCCCAAGCCCCATATTACTGGAACTTTACCATCAGATTGTTTAGTGTCATATCCAGGACACTCGTTGGGGCGTCTTATCCTTCTACAGAGGAGTAGTCAAGTGTATTCTACAGCCTCAGCCGACTGGGCAGGACAGAAAATTTTAAGAATCGAAACTCGATAAAACGAATTTGAAAAATCACAGTTCAATCGTATTCCTCGATAAGAATTTGATGCAAAGGATACAAGCGGAATATATTGGCATTTATTCAGCTCCTAATTTAGCCATCATGTGACACAAGATCAGTTTTAAAGTAGGATGCCCTGCAGGAAGAATGCCTCCCGGAGGCTGTTTTTAAAACTGCTTAATTCCTCAGCCATTCTCCTTCCGGTGGGTCTCAGTACAGAACAATCAAATCAGCTCTTACCCATTTTCGAAGAGGTGTCAAGTGCTACCTCCACTCGAATTTGGCAGAGTAATTTTTCCACCACTTCGAATAACATGCAATTCAATAGAAGTAAAGATATTTCTATTCTATGCATATTTTATTTTGTTGAAATACTATATTTATGAAAATTAATAGACTCAGTCGGCTTTCATTAAAGTATGTTTCGTAGATTCCGATAAAACTCTCACGGAATATGTTTTAAAATAAGTATTCTATTATATGGAGAATTTTGACGCTTTTAATTACTGTAATTTCATTGCATGATTTTACAGAGATCCAAAAGTTTTCCGCTTGATAACCTCATGCTAGCTTTTTTTTTAAATTTTGAATTTCATCATGAAAATGATGAATCATCTTGTTTGGATTAAAAGGATACTATATATATATATATATATATATATATATATAGGGGGAAACACTTATCAGAGCAGGCTTTCTTCATGTTGAGATACAAGTCTTACTGTTACGTAAGTATCTATGTATGTATGTATCCTATTTACCCAGCCCCTCCTCTCGGGCAGGTTATGACACAAGGTCAATTTTTAAGCGGAGTTTAACAGGTTTGAATTCAGAGTTTTCCTTTTCCTAGACTTGTTGCCTCACCAAGGCTGAGGAAATCAATCTGCCCTACTATTTACCCATAGCTGGAGGGAGAATAATTGGATTCATACCTTTCCCAAGGGTATTAGTGCTACGTGAAATGCAATTAGCCTCGTCCAGGATTTGAACTCGTGTCGCCGTGTCCATTTCCCACGACGATAACTATTATACCACGGGAACCTCCAATGTATGTATGTATGTACGTATGTGTGTGTTTGTATATATGTGTGTGGAAACGCTTATCGTACCTGGATTTCTATATGAATAGAAACTGTGACGTTAACGTTATCAAAGTGGGTGCAGGAAAATGTCTTTTATTCTTCCTTGCTAACAGTTGTCTCTTTTCGAATTCGGCGGGTAAAAATCCTCACTCCGGTTCTTGGACCCGGAATTACTCTCCTCTGCCGGCCGGAAACTACTCTCCTCTTTTTCTGTGATGGGACTGGCTTTTGTATCCATTGCAAGGCTGTAGAATTCTCTGAAATCTTCTAGAAAATTCCCCCACATTCATGAAACAGGAAAAGCATGGTCATTTCCTTTTTCTTTGCTGCGGGTTGCCTCATGTTTACTTAAGGTCACGGGGTTATTTCGTTTAACCGTTAAAACCGACACCAACATGAAATGACTATGATACTTTACACAAATTACAACCTTTTCTCTGTCGGGGTCGAATAACAAGAGGGTTTCCTTTGAATTCTATAAAAAATTATGTGGGACCATATACAAAAATTGATGATATTTCATCTTTTAAAACAAAGCACCTCCAATATATATTATTTAAAACCATAACTTTATCATCATCTTCTGCGACAGATTCCCAACATGAGAATTGTTGTTTTCTTAATTACGTGGATCATTAAATAAGTTTCCAGACTTTTTTCGTATCGGCACTTTTATTCATAGTACACACATGAAACTCAAGTCCCCTTCGAAGTAATGTCCTCCGGCTGCAATGCACTTTTTGTACCGTTCCAACAACTTCTGGAAGGCCCCATCGAAGTCCTCTTGTGTGAGCGTGTCAATGACCTTCGTCACAGCCTCTTTCATCTCCTTAATTGTCTCATAACGACAGCCTCTGAGCTTAGGGAATAACCAAAAGTCACAGGGAGCAAAGTCTGGACCATAGGGAGGCTGAGGGACTGTCTTGATGCCCAACTAAGTCAAATAGTCTGTGACCAGGATGGACTTGTGGACTAGTGTATTGTCCTGGTGGAAATGCCACTGAGCCGATTTGAAGGGTGCTGGCCTCTTCCGACGGAATCTCTTTCTGAACTCCCTTAAAACCTCAACATAGTAACCTTAACCCTAACCCTTTGGCCAATCAACTCTGGTGTATTGACTTCCTTACTCCTTCCACACTTCTCATCATCCCTTACATCATCCCTGCCTTCCTTGCATCTCTTATGCCACCCAAAAACTGATGCTCGATTCATGCAAGATGGTCCAAAAGCAGTCTGAAGCATTCCATACGTTTCTGTGGCATTTTCTCCAAGTTTAACACATAATTTTATTGCATATCGTTCATGTAGAGTGTCCTCGCGTCCAGATTGCATTTTTGAAATTCACCAGCTGTGACAATCAGGCTTTAGTAGGGCATATTTTAATACGTGCTGTAGCTGTTCATTTGAAGCTGAAATCATAGAAATTGGTCAGTCATCTCATAAGATATATAGCAATAACAGACTGAATTTTCAAAAATCTACGACAATTATAAATGTCTATACAAAAGAAGTCTATAAACATATTGAAGGCACCGCTAATTTTTAAATAACCTCTCCTCCTTCTTTCTAATAAAGTAAGTAAAGTAAAGTTGGTGACCATAGTCGAGGGTAACCCGAAAGCTCCCTTTTCGATAGCTACTACACCGAGGTGTAGGGGAGGGCGCTACTCCTTCCCTGGATTGCTCTACTTTACCCTTGATCCTTACCTTATAGTGCTGAGTGTTAAGCAATGAGGCATCAAGTACCATTTTTTGAGTCTTTCGTATGACTCGACCTGGGATTGAATCCAGGTCTCCCGAGCCATTGGCGAACACTAACCGCTTGGCCAATGTCCGGTGCTTCTAATAAAGAAGTTAATCCTAATTCCTCTAATCTCTCCCTCTAACTGTAAATTGCCCGGCCGTTTGGGGTTGTAGAATACACCAACTTCTTCTCAACAAATGAGTAAGACCCTCCCAAACGAGTGTTTTGGATATATAACACTAAATCTGATGGTGAGATTCCAGCAATATTGGAGCTTTGGGAAAATGCAGAGTACCCATTCATTTCCATCGCTTCCAGGTTTACTCTGGACTGGAGTGATAGCACTTAATAAGTTCTTACCTATAGGTCAAACTAAACTTTGTATTCATGCACCTCTGAATTGCTTCATATGGAATTTTTTTTTTACATTTAAACTGTGTACTTATGCTAAATTAAATTGTTTAGAATAGAACTGTTTTTGACATTGAAACTGTGTACTTATTCTAAACTGAATTGTTTTTAATAGAACCGTTTCGACATTTAACTGTTTGTAAACAAAAATATACTTATACTAAACTGACTTGTTCAAACTAGAACTGTTTATATGGATAAAAATGGATTCGGCACGACAAAACCTACAATGGATGATGTGCCATAAAACTAGACCAAACCTAACTGTAAAATTTTGCTTGTTTTAACAGTCTTGTCATTTTTTATTTGTATGGCCCCTAATCTCCAATTTCCATGTCTAGACACTGGAGCCCAGGCCCCATTACGATATTCTATATAAGGTCTTATTAGGTTTTATGATTTAAAAGAAAACATGTATCTTTCTGGAAATACAGTTTATAATTATCCGGGGGGGTGATGCCGTGGTGTAATTGTTAAAGTGATCGACTTCGGAATCGTAGTAAGCGAGTTCGTACTCCAGTCGTGCTATTACGTCCACTTTTGGGCAAATACACATGGGAAAGGTATGAACCCCTTTATCCTCCCAGCTATAGGTTAAATAGTGCTGCTACTGTTCTTCTAGGAGAATGGCTTTGGCATTAAATAACCTACAAAGTTTGATGTGCCATTAAACAAAGAAACCAAACCTTATAATTATCCGGCCAATAAACTCCATTTGTCCTTAATACAATAGACAAAATATAGTTGTTAATTTTAAAATTTATCAAGAAAGGCAACCTCTTAGATTACGTTCCTCATGGACTTTTTGGGTCCCCTGTTATGAAATCTATTCAACTTCAATGATTTTGAATCCAAACATTTAGCACTGTACATTATCTCAGTTAAAAATTAAATTTAAAATATTCTCCTAATATAATTATTTATTTCGATCCATCTATATTATTTGTTTTTGATAAAGGCCAAATTAATAGTTTAACATCATCAGATGATACTTCTATTTTTAATTTTATATCATTAGATCATCATCATCATCATCATGTCGTGCTGGTAGCACGGATATCCCTGACCCTCTCTCGCCACTTTTCCCTATCGTTCATCGCCTCTGGCAGGTCTTCTCGGCTACATCCCGTATCCTCACATAGTTGCTGAGTGGATGTTCGTGCTGGTCGTCCTGTGGGGGTCCATAAGATTACATCACTTATGAGTTCGTCCCTGTTTCTCCAGCAGTGTCCTGCATGTCTGGTTCGTCTAACCTGAGTAGTTTTCGTGATAGGAGGTAGGTGGCCATACAGTTGATGTCTTGTGAGGTGTTGTACGACAAAGTTCCCTGAGGAAAACTGGAAAATATATTCTGTTTTTATTATAATTGTCAGCAATGTTTGCTTTCATATTTGTATCTATCAAAAATATCTTACATTTGTTGTAATTCTTAAGTTTTTGATTTTTACTAGTAAACAATAATGAAACGCAGTGTCACATAGCCATATATGAATATATGAAATGTATATAGAATGTTCATAACTCATAAATAGATAACATAGGAATCCCGAAACACACAAAAACACTTACGACTTCTTAGTTCAAATACGAAACTTTTTATTACCTTTTTGAGTTTAAAGGTTTTTTGACATCAGGAGAGAGAGGCACAATCTTTGTATGCAAACTTTTCCATCCGCCCCAAACCACGTGCAACACCCGCCGCAAGGCCTCGGCGAGCTCTGAAAGTCAACCTTCTTATTCGGACAGCAAAACTCAACTAACTGACTTTTCTTAAATCTCAGCCCACGCTTCCGGTCATGACGTCATTCACTCCCCCGGTCATATTTTCTATCTGGGGTTTCTATTTTGACATCTCTGAGTGACACAGCCACTCTGCGCGCGCGTGAACACGAAATCCCTCGGCCATTATATTACAGCAGTATCACATATCTTTATTGTTATTTCCACAACGTCCCGGCCGATATGTCCTCAGGCCTTCGTCAGGTGTTTGTCAAACTCGAAAACCTTCACGGAACTTCGAACTACATCCTTTATTGAATCCACGTAGGTCGCCTGTTCTGGTTCCGTTAACCATAACCGGGTATAAGTGTTAAGTATTCCTGTATTGTTACAATACAGTTCGACAAACACCTGAAGTAGGCCGGAGGACATATCGACCGAAACGTTGTGGAAATAACAATAAAGATGAAGACAATAGTCCGAAAACCCTTAATGATAAAGATCAACAAGTTTCGTCTCAGAAATTTAGACAACCAGTATCAAATATTTGTTAAAATCAAAATGTGTCATAACCGTATTTTCCCCTTCCATCAAATAGTTATTTCTTATACCAATACTTACCAAAATATTAGTTAATGTTGATTTAACTGCGACAAAATAGTTCATTACAATTCATATCTTGCCCTATAAAATCTAATATATGATGTCTTATCAATTTTTCTAAATCTCACACAAAGAATATATTAGAGAACATGGTCAAGCATTATTTTGCCGTTTTAAAAATATATGAAATCTCTTTATATTCTATAGATTTTTCAAACAATTTACTTATTCCATTGAAAAGGGCTTTGTTTTGATGATGAATACTTTAAGATGTATTTCATCAGGTCACCATTCTTTTATTAACATCCATAACATATTGAAATCTCCAAAAATATTATTGTTTTATACTTATCTGATACAAATAGTACATGATTCAGTTGTTCTAGCAGTTCCTAAGCGTCTTCTCTTAAATTAGGCGATCTATAAAAGTAAGTAAAGTTGGCGACTGTAGTAGAGGGTGAGCAGAAGGCTCTCTTTTCAATAGCTACTACATCGAGGTGTAGGGTAGGGTGCTACTCCTCTCCCTTGATTGCTCCACTTTACCCTAGATACATACCTTATATTGCTGAGTGTTAAGCAAAGATGTATCAAGTACCATTTTTAAGACTTTGGTATGACTTGACCTGGGATTGAACCCAGGTCTCCCGGCCCACTGGCGAACACTCTACCCGCTAGGCCAATGAGCCGGTGAAAAGGGAGCCTTCTGGTTACCCTTGAATAAGGTGGAGATCTATACATGCATGTTATATGTTTTCAGAATCAGTTATTATTTAAGCCAAATATTCTTTTTTTTTCAAATTGATTCAATTTTGATATCTAGATACTGTAAATAGAACAATAATAATTCTTTTGATATTTATGGAACGGCGTCAAATAATAAAGAAAGAAATAAGAATGAGATGATAGTGCTGATAAGTATTTCTAGTTGGGAGAGTTTAAATGGCAGAGTCACTTTCTCCTTTGGAAACGGGGGTTAGAATTGTTTTTAATCAATCTTTAAAATGGAGGAACTGTTGCATATTAAACCTTGACCGAACCGTCAATCAGAGACGCACCCACGTAAATAAGCGGAAGCAGTCACGTGATTTACTGGAAGTTGTGGATGTTATGAAATGATATACGCAGATGCCTGCTTGTCAGTGTGAGTCAGAGTCAGCTGGCATTCACTGAGAACCCCCACCTAGTGGCGGCGGCCCACAGAGCCTCCGGCTGAGTACCTCCGGCAGAGAAGCTGAAGAAATGCTAAATGGCGTCTTGAAAATAAGAGAGTGAGCTATGGTCAAAAGAAGTTATGGGTCAATATAGCAGTCTGCCTTTGTCTTCCTCTGTCCGTCTCATACCCCACAGAAGAATAAAGAGAGATATATTTTTATAAAGAAGTTTTGTGGTTCTTCCTTCTTCCCTTAACACATTATATAAAATTATTCGATTTGGTGCTGAAGGCCAGTCCATGCCCACATGGCATGATTTCGAATCTGAGATCGAACCGAGAAGAACAAGGAAGCGGTCGATGAAGAAGTTTACCAAGAGAAAATCCAGGACAGAAGGGAGAATTCAACACATCCAGAAAATTAGAAAGCTGGAAAGAATCTGAAAAAAAAAAGGAAAAAGAAAAGGGGTATGTATATTGCTCAAACTAAGAAAAGTTTTTTTACTTCAATGTATCTTTGAAGTTCGTCGGTTCGGGTCGACAGAATTTAGCTAATAAGGAAAAAAAATCTACTTTTATCTTTCAAGATTTTAAGAGTCACGTCTAATAGAATCTAAGTAATTATAAATGAAAATTATGGTGGTGTCCGTGGTGTAATGGTTATCGTCGTTGGAAATGGACACGGCAACACGAGTTGAAATCCTGGACAAGACCGGTTACATTTCACATAGCACAAATACCCTTGGGAAAGGTATGAATCCTATTATTCTCCCCCCAGCTATGGGTAGATAGTAGGGCAGACTAGGTTTCTCGGCCTAGGTAAGGCAACTAGTCTAGGAGAAGGAAAACCCTGAATTCAAGCCTGTTAAACTCTGCTTAAAAATTGACCTTGTGTCATATGTAGCCCGAGCAGAGGGGTTGGTAAATAGGATAAATGAAAATTCGAAATCGATGATAAAATCCCGTATATTTTACATATGAGTTGAGATGGAAGACGGCTATGTTTTAGGTTAACAGACAAATAGGAGTAAAAAGGGAAGGGAAAGAAGAAAAAAGAAGGGAATATGTGAACGAAACAGAAAATATTGATTCTGTGATATGTCAGAAAGTTGTCAAATTGTAAAAACATTGTGGGACAATGAGAATTTTGGCCTTTCGTGAATGGACTTTGATAGTAAACATTTTTTTTTATCAATGAAATTTTGTAGTAACTCATGGATGCTATCGTAACGCGTTGTGATTTGACATTAGGATCTTGATCGGAGCTCCGGAAGGGTCCAGGCATCTACGAAATGTTGCCGAGAGAATGCTGATATATCTTTAAATCCTTTGTTAGGTGAAGGTTTGGGGTTTGAGACGAAAAATTTCTATCGGAAACGTTTTTGGGGGAAGTCTCCTTAAAATAGGATCGACATTTTAGGTATTGTAGAAGTCATTGCAGGCTTTGTGAAGATCTTCCCCTAGAGAAGAGTCGCTACGTGGCCATTGTTTTTTGAGGTCATCCTTGAATAGGGTCGGAATTTAGGGGATTTGATTAGAGACTTTACCATTGTGCTGAAAAGGATATTTTGAAACAGGTGATTGAAGATTAGGGAGTGCGTGTGTGCAAAATCTTGACGTGTCTCGTGGAATGCACTGGAAAATTACAGACTCAGTTGCGAATCGTGCCTAAGGGAGCAATATAGATGAATAAATGGATGAATAAAAAAAGTACACGCGTTAACTGCTCCAAAGAGAAAGGAAACCGACCGACGGGTAATGGAAAAAGTCGAAAAGAAAAAAGAGTGGATGGTTATTTTACCTCACTTTTGGAAGTAAGCAATAAACTAGTGTTGTGTTTTCTTTGTCAGAATTAGTAAAAACGAAGAAATGATGGCTGTATATGAGCCATGCTTTTTGTAGAGATGCTTGTTCAAAGAAAAAGAAAAAAAAGACACTCGTTAACTATTGAGAAGATAAGAGATAGACAGATATATAGTGATCAAAAATTGAAGAAAAAAGGGACGAAAACGAGAACAGGTTGTGTTCGCTGGAAAGAAAAATAAAAAGGTTCCATGGAAATTTTAGCTCATTTCCCTGGGTTTGATTACGAGCTACGCTTAGTTGGAAAGGACGCTTAATGGAAAATGGAAAATCTAAGGGCGCGCGTGAACTAATATTAGCTTAGGTTATCCGTAAAAAAGAGCGCAGACAATGAGCTATTGTACAGGAAAAATATATATGTGTGTGTATATGAAAATCATTGTAGCGAAAATAAAATAAAATTGAAAACGGAAAAAAAAGACAAGGACACTCAGCATTGAAATAAAAAGCAACATTTTAGTAATCGAAATGAAAAAAAAGAGAGAAAAAAAAAAGGGAAACAGGAAAAAAGAGTCGATAAAAAAAGAAGAGGAAGAAACATTTCCTACAGATAGAACTGTCAGAAGCATGAACATTTTTTCTGAACAATTTTTTAAACATGTTTTCGGTTGTGAACGTTTTTTTTCTGGTTGTACATTTTGGTTTGACTATTGCATTTTCATTTGTTATGTATTTTTGAAAAGAAATCTCTCCAACCGCTGAGAAGCTTAGAAGGGAAAAATTGTTTGAATTTAAGGCGACACTTTTGAATTTTCCCCGACTCATTTCACGAGATTTTATTTTATTTTGGAAAGGGAAAACACTGGAAGCAATAATTGATTAAGATGAAAATCAATTGCTGATAAATGTTTTGGTTGTTGCTGCATGCATTTCAATTTATAATGCCATTTTGAAGTATTGGTTTGGGGCCATTGTGATTTTGTAGTTGAATTCTTGGTGATCCCCTCGTTATTCCAGGTAGGATCCTGTAGAGTAGATGACTGGTGTATGGTCCTAAGGAATCCAGGCAAAATGTGTTGCTGGAGCGACCAGGGTAACAGGGTTTGTGACCAGGATTTTGGAAAAGAAGACGTTGGTCCCGTGATGTTTTTAGTTCATCAAGGAATTGCAGAGGAGGGCCTTATAGTATTTTTTGAATAGGATATGTAATTGTGATGTAGTTTTGATGTATGCATGTATGATAGCAACTGCACCAAGAAAGAATAAAGGAATAATTTAGATAAGAATTAGAACAGGTTGTCACAGGATTAAAAGGACACGTTCTAAGAGGTGTTATGGTTGTTGTATTTTTTCCTTTTGTTGTCCCTGAACATTATTTGTAAGATATTAGGATGAAGAGAGATAGAGAGAGACGTGAGGAAAATGTCTACAGGTAGACATTTTAAAAAATTTAAGTTGGGAGGAGTGCTGTAAATTGACCCTTGACCGAACTGTGAATCATAGACGCACTGGTTTTGATAAGCAGAACCAGTCACGTGATTTATCCGAAGCTGTGAGTAATATGAAATAATATCTTCAGATGCCTGCTTGTCAGTAGGAGGCAATGGGAGTCAGAGCTAGCTTGCAGTCAATGACAACGCCCGCTGGAAGCGGAGGCCCACAGGGCTTCCGGTTGAGTACCTCTGGCCAAGAGGCAGAAATGTTACGCGGGGTCTTGAAAATAATAATATGGTCAAAAGAAGTTACGGGTCAATATAGAAGTCTGTCTTTGTCTCCCTCTGCCCGTCCGTCTCACACACCACGGAAGCTTTATCTTCAAAATGAACAAGGGAAAGGTATATTTTTAAAAAGAAGTGTAGTGGTTCATTCCTCCATCCATGTATATTCTATCACCATCAGCGTACAAAAGATGTAGGTACCAACAAAAAAAACTATTGGAAACGATTGGTTTGAACGGCATAATGATCAATTAAGAATAAATTCAAGAATATTGTTTTTAACAAGCCTAAATTAGAATTTCTTACTTACCTTAAAAATTATCGTCTTAATTTTTCGATTCTGATAGAACAAGGATGATGAATTTAGGAAAATTGTAATGCACAAATTTTATTCTTTGAAAAGACTGTCTATTTCAATAAATCATAATTTGAAATCAACACTTGAATCGTGTCATGGGTATGACACTAAACTTTCTCTAATGGTGAAACTTATAGATCTTGGGGGTATCCCTTCAACGCCATTACTCCCAAGTCCACTTCAATCTGGAGTTGTAATATCTGTTAGGGTCATATCTAAAGGTCAAACAAAACTTTAAAAATTATTCGGATTCTATTGGACAGTGTGTAAAGAAACAACTGTAAAAATATGAACGTACAATGAACACAATTTTCCAACTTCTAGGTATTAATAAAGCCGAGGAGAGTTGTCATGCCTGTAAAATCAATCAATCAATTAGACTTGAGCACCGATCACTTGCTCCAGTAGGTAACATGTAACCACTTAACCTGCCAGGAATTCACCATGCAGTTGCGAAAAAAGGCTGGTAAATTATTTATTTTTTCAAGATTAAAAGTGTAGAGAGATGAGAAAAAAATTTCACCATACTTCCTAGACTGAGATTAAAAAAAATGTGAACAATTATGTCTTCACATACCGCTTAAAACAAGTGCAATATGTTTGTATTACTGTATAAATAAAGTCCATTGACCTGATGAGTAGAGTGTTCGCCAATGTTCCGGGAGACCGGGGTTCAATCCCAGGTCGAGTCATACCAAAGACTCAAAAAATGGTACTTGATGCAACCTTGCTTAACACTCAGCACTATAAGGTAAGGATCAAGGTTAAAGTGCAGCAATTCAGGGAATAGAGTCGCGCTCTTCCCTAGACCTCGGTTTAGTAGCATTAGAAAAGGGAGCCGCCAACTTTACTGTATAAATAAATCATCATAATTCGATAGATGTGTGAGGTTCCCCAACAGACCTTGATAACAAAAGCCAGATTGAACCTTCTCGATAGCCACACGAATTAATCCAACCACGTAGCTCAAGCTGAACAAGAAATCAATGCCATTTTTAACAGCCTACATACGCCAATAACGGTTGTTGATTATTTCGGTTCCCGTTTGAGTAATTTTGTGAAGCCCACCTGCATTTGTCCCACAAGTCTCACGTGGAGTGGACATGTCCATTAAGCAAATAGAGCAAGACGGTAGCGTGTGTATACTTACAATCATTAGCCTGGGTCACTTGTTCAGAATGAAAGTGCTCGGATCCGGTTTCGACCATATTCCCGCCTCCTGGTTCCTCCTCTCTCCATCACTCTCGACGTCTGTGACCAGCAACAGTCTAAAGTAGCTTTAATTGCATAGACAATAGTATATAGTGGTCAATATTTGTTTGAATATGTTTTTCTCTCTATATATAAAGAAAAAAATATTCAACAAATGATTGATTGATTAATTTTAAAAGCATATCAAATGGTTTATATTTATTCCATGGCAAAGGGAGTCACGTTCATGATCAGTGCAGTTGTTTTCCAAGAGCATTTTGGCAGGGGTGGGTGCGCATGGTTCTATTAAATGTGAATCATTTTAAAAGGCATATTTTACCCACAGCTGTCATCCTAACTGGACTGCAACTACTGGTCAGAATTGAAGTGGGAGATATGTCAATAAAGGTGTACTCAGCACTTCACAGAGTTTTCGAACTGGAGTCTCACTCTGAGTTGTAATTGAGTGTCATACTCATGACTCAGGTGCCTGTCTTACCACTCTGCAAGAGAAACAGTCAGAATATTCTCGTACCCGTGGCCAGGGTGGTTCATCAAATGAATATGCACATTATCAGTGAGGTCTTCGTGATTCTCTCACGGCATATCAACTATTAAAACTTTTGAAAATGTTTCTAAAAATCATTATTCTACAAAAAAAAGTTTTTACCTGACGATGATCTTAGATAAAAACTAGTTGAGAAGAATAGAAAAAATACCACAAAATGAATAGTTATTACTTTTATTCATTATATATATATATATATATATATATATATATATATATATATATATATATATATATATACGGACTGGAATGAAAGATTAATCGTTTTTTGATGTACATGCAAAGGTGTGAGCGTGAGACTAGAACAGTGTTTGGTTAAACATAATTTAGTGACTGGCTGTAGGAGCCACTTCGTGATCAGCAGTGTGTTTCTTTATGCCCAGCTGTTGATATGTATCATTAAGCCTGCATGCGTGCTTCCGTGGCTTTATGTGCATCTGCGAAAGAGGAGAGAGTACCGGAAGGAGACAACTTAAAGCCATCAATGTTTGTGATCAAATGCTTCTATTTGTTTATTCAACCAACTTGAACAACTATGAATAAATGATTTTAGTTTTCTTATCAAGTGTCTTCTTTATTTCATCCCTCATTCAGATAAACGTCTAACTTATTATTATTATTATTATTATTATTATTATTATTATTATTATTATTATTATTATTATCAATACTATGTTATATTCGTTAAACTTGCGATCGATAAATGAATTTCTGATATTAAATTTCAATTTCAAATAGCGGGAAGATTAGCTATTTGTCCGATGGAAAACATTAAACAATGCATCCTACAACTTTCTTCATAGTACCCTATTAACTTTAAGTTACATCAGAATTATAATAATACTACATACGATACATAACAGTTATTGTCACCGGAAATAGAATCAGTGATCAAAGTTCAAATCCTGATCTAGGTCTCTTGTGGTTCAATTCATACTAATCCTCTTGTGAAAGCTATGGACCCACCTGTTATCCTCCAGTAATGGGTAAATCATAGGGCAGAATGCTTGCTTTTACAGAGGTAAGGAAACAGTCTAAGAGAGGGAAAAATAACGAGTTTTTCTCAGTTTAAAAACAGGCCTTCAGTTATATCCTGTCGGAAACGGAGAGATTAGGTATATACAAATTCTGATATTTAAATTAGGAATCTTGAGGCTTGTCTTTGATAATTTGATTTATTCCTTTTTTTAAAAATCAGCAAAGCTATTGAGGCTATTGAGTTAACCTTGTGCCATACTAACCAAAGATTCGCTTGCTTTTATTTTTATTTATTTATTTATTTTTTTTTTTTTGCTAAAATTTCAAATTCTGCCCGTGATAGTGGTGTTGAGTAAATAGAAACTTGCCAGTCGAATTAATGGAGTATCAAAGCTAAAACTGAATTTACCAAGACAAAAATGAACAATCAATGAAATGTTATCATTTTTCAAGATAATTTTCTTGGCATTCAGTACTCTTTTTCCAGCGAGTTCTTCATTGGTCGAGGAACGTTATTCATTTTCTCGTATTTAATTTAGTATCATCCACATCTTGAAATCCTAAACTTCAGATGAACATCAATTCAGAAAACGAGAAAAAGTGGCACAATCGAACTAGCTTTGATGCCGGGAGAATAATTAGTGTGTTGTAATTTTACAATCTGTTGACTAGTAAAATATACCAAAATTACTGTTCATAAAGTATGGGGAACTGGCGCTAAAAGAGTTTAGATATCTACAGATTATCACAATGGAGGCCAGCCTAACGTAAATATTATCGTTGTTGGAGATAGAATTGGTGAAACGTGTTCAAACCTTGACGAAGTTATCTGAGTTTTATTTCGCGGTAATGCCCTTTGAAAATAGCATTCTCAAAGGTGTGGAAAATATAAGGGCAGATTTGGATCTTTACACTGCTTTCAACCAAGGTGTGCTTTAGAAATTGACCCTGTGTCAAATCCAGCCATAGGTCGAGATCTTGGGTAAATACATATATAATAACAATTATTTAATTTGCTTATCAGTGAACATGTCTTCATCTGAAATTTGAAAATCTGATTTTTTTAAAAATCAAAGCTTTTGCTCTTGATACTTTCCTCTACACAAAAATATGAAGTAAATACGTTTATCAAAGTTAAGAATGTATTCACTTGAGCCTTCCGCTAAGGGCAGGATCCAACGCAAGGTTAATTTGCTAGCGGAGTACAGTTGGTTTGAATTGAATTTTTTTTTTCTGCACATCGAATAATAAATTATTGAGTCAAGTACTATCGGCAGTAATATTTTGAAAAATGTCTCTATATATATTCATAGATTCAATCGAACTTTTGGGCCTTTTTACGTCATGATAGAAAAGTACATCATACGCATGCATATATATATATATATATATATATATATAATGACATCCACGGACAGACTGTTTCGTTGTATCACAACTCTTCAGTTTTGCTAGACACTTGGGACGCTTGAAGCTGGGATCGAAACCCGTACAACTTTGCGTTAGATTTAGTATCATACCACTCAGTCAACAAGCGTACCAAGTCAGCTCGGGAAATATAAGGTGTTAAGTAGTAGCGTTCGTTTGTTTACATTTTATACCTTACCGAATATCAGAGTGCTCAACTCCTTCGCCAGAGTTCTCCATCCCCATGGGGGAGCGTATATATTATCATCCACAGACAGACTGTTTCGTTGTACCACAACTCTTCAGTGTGGCTAAACACGAAGAGAAATATGCAAAATTAAGAGATCACAATATGTTGAATTTATTGAAATTGAAGGGGCCTTTCATCTGAGATTTGTCAAGCGGCATCCTTCAGAAGTCGTTTAAAAATTATGTAAATAAGATTAAATAAAAAGAGGGTGAAAATAAGAATGATAGCAAGACCCAGGAGGAGGACGAAAAAAATTAAAAACCACCATAAATCAAACAAGTGATATATCCTAATAAGTTAAAGGAGTCCTTGGGGGGTTTGCTTGCATAGAGAAGACCAATAGAGTAAGGTATGAATGGCTTCCAGGAAATTAAACGTTTTTTGTCATGGATCTATGCACACACACACACACACACACACACACACACACACACACACATACACATACACTATATATATATATATATATATATAGTTTAAATTGTTGCCATCAGGCACTTATGATTCTATTCAATGTTCATCATTTGTTTGAACACGGTCAAGAAATTAAAAGTATTGCTATTCAGCTCTATATATTCAAGACAGCATTGCACATTCATATGCACACAGTTGAATGGTTCCAAGTATTCTTATGCATCACTAACGATTCAATTAACCATTAGTAGTTTGTTTATGAACATCTAAATGATCAAATAATTCTATTTTAACAATTCAGTTTAGCATAAATTATTTTCGTCACTCAGTTCAAATGTCAAACAGTTCTATTTGATCCATAGATAGTGTCCTACCAAGTGCTACTGCAACGAGAGATTGCACACCAGGAAGCAATGACAAAGAAGGTTTGGTCTACGTTTTTAAAACTCTACAGCTTGAACTACATTAGATTTAGTGTTATATCCAAGACACTACTTGCGAGTGTTTTACTCCTCTGTAGAGTTGCAGTCGCTATAATTAACCACACAACTATTTAAGACAATCAAATGCCCCCAGATGGCAGATCGAGCAATTTTGAATGTCCGGATGTTGTGTGGTTGCAAATATCTCTAGGAACATGCTGCTTGACTTTAACCTCAAGACTTTGGGAAATGCAACCTATACATGAGGCATTACAGCAACATTGAAATTTATAAATTAAATTGCTTTGTTTTTAAACGACTTCTGAAGGCTGTCACTTGATAAATCTCAGATGAAAGGGCCTTTGCGATTTCAATAATTTCTACATATTATAATTTCCTAATTTTACATATGTCCCTTAATTTATATATATATATATATATATATATATATATATATAAAGTAAAGTAGGCGACCGAGGTCGAGGGTGACCAGAAGGCTCCCTTTTCAATAGCATCTACACCGAGGTGTAGGGGAGGGTGCTACTCCTTTCCTTGGATTGCTCCACTTTACTCTTGATACGTACCTTATAATGCTGAGCGTTAAGCAAGGAGATATCAAGTACCATTTTTAAAGTCTTAAGTACGACGCGACCTTGGATTGAACCCAGGTCTCCCGAACCATTGGTGAACACTCTACCCACTAGACCAACGAGAGAAGAAAACTAAAACCTGGTTAAATTGTCATAATAAATTTATTTCGGTGATGAATACCATTATAATCTTCGTTTCATCAAATGACTTTACACGTTTAATTTGAAGTTGAAAAACAGCAAATATCGATCAGAGTCTATATATTTGTATGAATGAATAAAAAAAGGAAGAAGAAAGAAAAATCTATTTAAATTAAAATTTTTAGACGAAAGTAAAAGGGGTTAAAATAAAGAATTATTTTTAAAAATTAAGAAACAAGGAAAAGGGTGTTCCTGTAAATTAACCCATCCTAATTTGAGCATATGCAAGATTTTTGTAGCAGGTGGAAATTTCTTAGTGTAAGCTTATAAACTAAGCGATTATCTTCATGTATTTTTCTGTTTATTTCTTTCACATATGTTAAATTTCTCCCCAAATAGGACCATCATCATTCTCTTTAAAAGAACGTTTCGACAGCCACCAGGTGCCTTTAATTAAGCCCAAAAGTATCAAAAGAATTTTAACTACTCCAGAAATAAAACAGAAAGAAATCCCTAATTGTGAATTAATATCTAAATTTCTAAAAATCTCCTTCCCTACATAACCCCCCCCCCGTCATATGATACTAGTAATTACTGCAATAAATGTTCTTATTTCCCATAAAAATCATCCAAAATAAATATCTTTGTTTTTTATCTAGAGTAGAAGGCTTGATGGCCCTCAGCAAGAATGATATAAATTTACTTTTATACCTACATTTAAACACAAGTTCGTTACGTTCATTAAGCAGTTTTCTGCGATCTTTAAAACTAATTATACTATTTTTTATCGATACCCAAGTTACATCTGCCATTGAAGTTTTTCGCGGTTGAAGACTGCCTGACTATTTTCCCCTTTATTTGGGGATTAGCCTATGGTCCTTCAGGTTCCGAAAATATTTAGATAGAGCAGTTTGGTTTTTAAGTCACCGATTGTAGAAAGAATGACTGTTGTTATACAGTCCTTGTTTCTAATTCCCAGTGGATATACCTTTATAAACCTTCTCCCCATCATTATTATGTTCCATGGGGTAAATGCACGCTTGGTATACGACATTCTTCGAATTGCATCGTCTGCCCAGAAGCATTCCCCTTTTCTTCTGAAGTTACAGGACACCTTATCTGGTCCCCCACTCTTCTTATTGCATTAGTCTAGAAACCACTTGTTTTGTTTTTTTAAAATACAATGCATATTCTTTGTAGAAGAGTACCTGATTTTTACTATTTTCCAATTAAACATTTTCTGATTGGATTGTCCATATTAAAGTGCTTTACCAAGAGGTTTAGGAAGTATTTACCTATGTTAATGTTGATAAGTTTACAAAATAGCGGATTAAACCAGATCAATCTTCTATTTTTCTCATCTATTTCAGTGATTATTATTGGTGTCACCCACCTTGACGAGTGCATGGGTCTCACTACTACAACTTATTCCATTAGAGCCGGAGTTCACTGGGTTCACATACTCCAGTCTACCTTGGAATCCACTGTTTTAAGGGCATCATCATATATACTTTTGCTCCCCTCAACTTTTTAAAAATTGAGGATAGTCTTTTTATCCTCTTGTTCACAGTATTAGGAATCTATCTTGGGTAGTTATAGTCAAAATCTAAGGAGTTGGGGTGGAATTACTCTTACATACTGAAAGGTTTAAAGGTGTCATTATTTAAATATTCAAAAAAGACAACTGTCCTTAATTTTATGGCTATTTCAATTCGTAGACGTAGTAATTTAAATGCCCTAATACTCTTTTTCTGAATTTTAGATGTCTTAAACCATTGGAAGCAACAGGGTAGATGTGAATGAGATGGATAAATCCAAAGATGGTTCAATGGTGAAGAGTACCATTGAATCGCTTCAACATTGCCATAATCTACGAATATGTGAACTGTACATAATGCATATATACGGATGAGTTAAACGTTCACATGCATAGGAATACCGAAACACCGACGACTCTCTTGGTTCTGGTACGAAACTTTTATTACCTTCTTGACTTTTAGGCTTTCGACACAAGGAGAGAGATACACAATTTTTACTATGCTGATTGTTCGTCCAGCATCAGCTCTCAACTCACTGACGCAACCAAAGCGCGCGCTTCCCGCAGCAAACAACTGGACTCGTCCAAGAATCCCAGCCCTTCGCTTCCGGACATGACGTCATTCACATCCCCAGTTCATTTCCTATCCGGGGTTTTTATTATGAGATCTGTGATTGTCACATCCTCCCCGTGCAAACGTGAACACCTGCTCTCAATGTGTGCCCCTACCCGTGCACTAAGCCGAAAGGTTCTAAGCCTAACTAAACCGATAAGATATAACCAACCAAAATTGATAATATAAAAGAAATTCCTTCCGCAATTATATAACACCGCTTTTGAATTCATCTACCTTACTTTACATTCACCATGCTGCTTCCAATGGTTTCCATTTATATATATATATATATATATATATATATATATATATATATATATGTGTGTGTGTGTGTGTGTGTGTGTGTGCGTGTGGGGGGATGTACTCTTCCATCGATCATGATGTAAGAAGGCCTAAAAGTTTGATTAAATCTATAAAACATTGTATAATCTACCCGAGTGATTTGTTTGTTGTGGTGAGTTTCGGGTAAAACCATCCACCCATTTTGGATATGTTGATAATAGAAGAATAGGGCACAAGTATGCCACACATTCTCCAGACAACATTTCTTACCTTTTGATATCTGAGTTTTCCTTTTTCCTACATCAGTTGCCCGAAAAGACCCAAAATCCAAGTTAACACGATTATGACAATCATAGATGGGAGGACAAGAGAGGGATTCCTGTGTTTCTAAGGGGCATTACCACAATGTGTAACGCAAAGAGCTTCATCCAGGATTTGAATTTAGTTCACCAAGTTCATTTTTTACAACTATTGCCGTTTCACCCAAAACACCTGTGTTTTAAATTGCTCATCCATATCCAAACGAATGAGTTATGTAATGACTGAAGAACACACAAGAAAAAAGTATTAATTCAGTTTATATAATAATTGGATGAATATTTTAATATAATTTATTTCCTTGGTCATACAACCATGAGTCACTTTTCCATACCTGGCTTAATTTCAGATATTGAGTGTTTTCCTCGCTAATCTATACATCATTCAAACGAAACAATTCATATGTAGTGTTATTGTTACTATACTTACTGGGTTCTTCGGCCTCGATAGGGATATCCGAATTTCTAATATCCATGGATTTTTTCATTACTCCAAACATAATTATGATAATGCATCTACAAAACCCATCCCCTCAGGATGAGATACAAGGTCAATTTTTAAGGAATATTTAACTGATTTGAATTCACAGTTTTTCCTCTCGTGGACCTTTTGAAATACCGAGGTTAAAGAGCTTTATCTAGTTTACCCTATTTACCAACCCCTCCACTCGGGCAGGATATGACATAAGGTCAGTTTTTAAGCGGAGTTTAACAGGTCTGAATTCAGAGTTTTCCTTCACCTAGACAAGATGCAGCACCAACGCCGAAGAGCCTAGTCTGTCCTACAATTTACCCATAGCTGGAGGGAGAATAACAGGATTCATACCTTTCCCAATGGTATTAGTGCTACGTGAAATGCACTTAGTCTTGTCCAGGATTTGAACTCGTGTCACCGTGTCCATTTCCAACGACGATAACCATTACAACATGGGCACCTTTATCTACTTTACTATTTTCCTATAAGAGGAGAGAGAATAACGAGATAAATATCTTGCCTAAGGGTATTAGTGCTAAATGAAAAGCAACCAGGCTAATCTAGGATTGAACTCTTCTTGTCGATTCTATTTCCTACAGAGATAGCTCTTACACTATCAGATTATTGACTTTCAAATGTGATGTTATTATAAAGATATTTGCTTTCTTCTGCTTGCATGGTTGGCTGGTTGGTTTATGATATGCCAAACCTTTTAAATCTCTCAAATGCCAAAGCCAGTCTCTTGTTTTTCAAACAATTATAAGGTTTCAAAAAACTATTGATTATGATTATTACTGAAAAATTATATCTCCAAGTAAGTATTCTTCATAAAAATGGTTGTCACATAATTTCTTAATTTCGAGTATATCTGATAGAAATAGTTTTCAAACCGTTTTATTATAGATAATTTTTCCCAAAGCTTGCAAAGAAAAGTGTTATGACATAACCCAATAAGCCAAAGTTAGAGAATTCATTGAAAAAAAAAATATAATTAATTCTTAATTGCTGCTCTTCGGATTTGTTTAACACCCTTAATTCTTTCAGGCATAGATTTTCCAAATTTTAAGTAAGATTCTTTCTTAAATTGATTCCATCTTACCAGATTGGCAGTAAATAGATCTGTTTTAGCGGATGAAGCTATCTCAGGGAACTTTTTTAAAAATACCATCGTACATTTACAGTTGGATTTAGATCCGGACTATTCACTGACCATGCTATTGAGTTTTCCGAAAGAAAGGTTTTGATCCTTTTTTTTCAGTAACAAGATGCATTATCGTCCAGAAAATGAATTCATCATCACCGAAACAATTCTCTATCGGCACACAGTTATAACACATCGAGTATTCTTAACTAATACCAATAACTTGTTCTCAATTGTACGTTTTCCAGTAACTATTGCTATCAAATAATTATTATGAAATATTTGCACAGGTTTCAAGATTTCCTTTCTGATATTGATAGTTTTGCTTATATATATGGTTTCAGTTATTTCATGTATGATAATAATATGCACGCAATAATGTTTCCAAGTAATTATTAATAATTCCAAGAAAATAATCGTAACTTCACATGACTATTCTGATGATAAATAATTTTTTCATAATTATATGATTTCAAGTATTACTATCAAAAACAAATAATGTTCAAACAAAAATATATGACCGATATAAAACCCTCATAGAAACAATTATTTTCATAGAAAACCCTGAAAAAAGTATTAGATAAGCCAAAATGAGTTGATTTGTAATTAAATTAATAAAATACACAAAGCCATACGTTTCTATATAGAAATTCTTCAGTTTAACTGATGATCAAGTCAAATGAAAAGGTCTGATTCTCGCAAGATAACCGGTTTTAAGAAGCAATGACTGGCGTCTATTTATAGGGAAGAAGTAATGGTTACTGTCTCAGATTTATATGCCACTGTATGAAGTGTATGGATTTATCCAAATTATCTCAATCTCAGAGTTTTCCGATTACCACCAATTAGAAAGCCAACAAAGTCTGATGGCATCGGAAGGTACTGCTGGGGAATTCTCCGTTTGTAATAATGATATTTCAGCACTCAAACCATGCTGGCCTCTATAGTTATCGTTTGATGAAAGCTTTGATGGCGACATCGCTGTTGTCTTCGTGGAAGCAGCATCTGTATAAAACCATACATACATACACACACACACAGGCACTCACACATATACACATACGCACACTCATATATACACATACAGGAGGGTTGGTTGAAAAGCTCAAAGGCTGACCAAGATATTTTCAACGAATATGAACAAATGAATTTGTTCAACATACTCCACATTTCTTCTATTGGTGTTGCAGAGACAAAATCCCTCTTTTAAAAAGTTGCCAGTATTAGGTTGTGATGGCTTCATGAAAAATTTTCTGCGAACAGTTTACCGCAAATTTGTATATATATATATATATATATTTCGTTGAAGATAATAGATATTTCTGTGAACATATTTTCTAGTTGATCCGTTCATATTGCCATATTGCTTTTATCGTATTCGGCGGGAATTGATTGATGTATTTTCCATAATTGTATATATCCCAAGTACTATATATATCCCCTGATGATGGCCCATAGCTGGGCAGAAAGTACTTGGGATATATGCAATTATGGAAAATACATCAATCAATTCCCACCGAATACGATAAAAGCAATACGGCAATATGAACGGATCAAAAAGAAAATATGTAGACAGAAAATGTCTGCCATGTTCAACAAAATTTGCATTAATGAAGAAATGCTGCCGAAATATATATATATATATATATATATATATATATATATATATATATATATATGTGTGTGTGTGTGTGTGTGTGTGTGCGTATGATTTCTTATATATAAACATATAGATATATTGATATAGATATATATATATATCCCGACAACACAACAATATTAGAACATCAAAATAACAAAGAAAAACTACAGCTTCTTGAAGCACTACATATTAGAAACATGCAATCGACACTTAACAGAATTAATTTACAAACCAGTGGTAATGTATTTAAATGTCTTTAGCTACTGACAAAATTTATAGAAACATACTTAAAAGCAAACGCTATACACTCCAAAGGTAAAGACGCTCTTACATAGTAGTAATGCAAAAAGAAAAGTTACATCAATTTTTTTAATAGATCCTCCCCTGATGATGGCCCATAGCTGGGCAGAAAGTACTTGGGATATATGCAATTATGGAAAATACATCAATCAATTCCCGCCGAATACGATAAAAGCAATACGGCAATATGAATGGATCAAAACGAAAATATGTAGACAGAAAATGTCTGCCGTGTTCAACAAAATTTGCATTAATGAAGAAATGCAGCCGAAATATATATATATATATATATATATATATATATATATATATATGTGTGTGTGTGTGTGTGTGTGTGTGTGTGCGTATGATTTCTTATATATACACATATAGATATATTGATATAGATATATATACGCATACACTGACACGCACGCACTTATATGTGTGTGTGTGTGTTTTTTAGTGTGTGTGTGTTTGTATCAGTAAATGTGTTTGCGTGTGTGTCTGATTTCAAATAACGGTGATACCTAGAATATATATATATATATATATATATATATATATATATATATATATATATATATACAAACGCAAATACGTCAGATTTTATTCCAAATTTTAACCATATTTACGAGGATCATTAAATAAGTTTCCATACTTTTTTCGTATGGCCACTTTTATTGATATTACACACATGGAAGTCTAGTTCCCTTCCAAGTAATCTCCTCCAGCTGCTATGCACTTGTTGTACCGTTCAAATAACTTCTCAAAGGGTCCATGGAAGTCCTCTTATGTGGGCGTGACCTTCGTCACAGCCTCTTTCATCACCTCAATTGTCTCATAACGACTGCCTCTGAGCTTAGGGAATGACCAAAAGTCACAGGGTGCACAGTCTGGACTATAGGGACGGTGACGAACTGTCTTGATGCCCATCTTAATCAAATAGTCTATGACAAGGATGGATTTGTGGACTGGTGGAAATGCCACGGACCAGATTTGTAGACGGCTGGCCTCTTCCGACCGAATCTCATCCTGACCTCCCTTAAAACCTCAACATAATAATGCTAACCCTAAGCCTTTGGCCAATCAACTCTGGTGCATTGACTTCATTACTACTCCCACACCTCTCATCATCCCTCACAGACTCCCTGCCTTCCTTGAATCTCTTATGCTCCTCAAAAACTGATGCTCGATTCATGCAAGGTGGTCGAAAAGCAGTCTGAAGCATTCCATACATTTCTGTGGCATTTTTTTCCCGGTTTAAAACAGAATCTTATTGCATATCGTTCTTCTAGTGTGTCCTCACGTTCATATTGCATTTTTGAAATTCACCAGCTGTGACAATCAGGCTTTAGTAGGGTGCATTCCAATTGCTGCTGTAGCTGTTCATTTGAACCTGAAATCATAGAAATTGGTCAGTTATTTCATAAGATGTATAGCAATAATATACTGAATTTTCAAGAGTCTACTAAAATTTTAAATACTTGTATAAAAAAAGTCAGGAAATATATTGAAGGCACCACGTGTATATGTGTGTATGTGCGTGTGGTCTTGTGTATGTGTGTATACGTTTGTGTGTGTTTGTATGGGTGTATGTGCTGTGCATCCGTGTGTGTCTGTCTGAAAGACAACAGAGATACTGATAGAAGAGAGAAAGAGAGATAGTAGAAAGAAAGAAAGAAAGAAAGAAAGAAAGAAAGAAAGAAAAGAAAAGAAAAGAAAAGAAACGAAAAGAAAGTGAAAGGGAAAGTGAAAAGAGAAGAAGTCAGAATATCTTAGAGAATGTCACTTCACTTAAAAGTCAAAATGGGAATCAGTTGTCATTTAGAATTGAGAGATCATACTATTCAATTCAAACAAGGTGATGTCTGAATCGAACAATACACCCATAAAAGGCTGCATCCGACCTACAAAATGTAGCCTTTTGTTGTTGCCCTTGTTTTTAACTTCTTTTTTACAGTTGTGATTCGAAAACGTCACGATTCGCCTCGGCCGAGAAAGAAAGCAAATATTTACACTGAAGTATCATTTTCAGTAAAGCAGTCAAATTCTTCCGACGGAAATCATCAGCTATTCTGTAGATAGTTTGGTTTGTTTATTTAATGGCATATCAAACTTCGGTGTTAATTTAAGTCCAAACTCATTCTTTTTAGAAGAACAACCGTTGTTTCAGTAGAAGACAGTTGCTACACCGGTAAAGGCAAAAAAAAAAGATCTAATATTGTACAATGCTGCATAAACTGAATGAATAATAATATATCTTCTTATACAAATGTGTGTGCATATATTTTCTTGCGAATGTGAAGAAAAGAAGGATACGAAGAAATGGAGAGAGCAAAATCGTTTAGAATTTTAGGTGTTAATGGACCGTGTCTCTGTTTTTCTCTAAAATTGACTTTGTCACGAGGTTTTGTAATCACTCGATCTTATTTGTACCCCCCGCTGGACTGTATTTAATAAGGTTTAATTAAAGCCATTCAACCCTTTCAATGCACAGAGGAATAGTTGACGCTAATATTAATACAGTATCCGAACGAATAATTATTTATCGATAATACCATGTCATTCGAAAGTAAACTGGAAATGGCCATCTGAAAAGTATAGACATGTAGATCCGAACTGAAATGAACGCTGAAATTTGTGGAACCGGTGACCCGAGTTCAAATCCAAGAATAGACTGTGTTTCACATCACACAAATAGTCTTTGGAAAAAGCA
>OY757910.1:11090622-11225104 GCA_963585895.1 Sepioteuthis lessoniana
AGTTTTTTAAGGTTATTCTCAAAAAGTTTTAGATTTTCAGAAGATTTTTACATGCGTCCCTTTTTACTGTGAAATTTATTTGTGTTAAATTAAAATAAATTTACATCATCGGTCGTCATGAAGTTATTTTGATATTCATCTTTGATATTGTTATTTATAAGAATTATTCATTACAAAATTTAATATTTTTATGTGTAATTGGTGTGTTTATTTTTTAAATCTATTTTGAGTTAGTATAAATCTACCATTAACCGAAAATAGAAGCAAATATAATTTTGATTTACAAAATTTAAAGAATTTTTTTTTACCCAAACCTCATAATAGATAAGCGAGTGAAGTTTACAACCATGGTTGAGGGAGATCCGAAGGGTCCTTTTTCTATAGCTACTACACCAAGGTGTAGGGGGGGCACTACTTCTTTCACATGATTAGCCACTTTACTCTTGATCTATACCTTATAATGTTGAGTGTTAAGCAAAGAGATATCAAGTATGACTCGACATGGGATTGAACCCAGGTCTCGCGGGCCATTGGCGAAAAATTTAAACATTATGCCAATGACCAGATAATAATAATTAAGCTCTAAATATTTAACTCATATCTACTTTTTAGTTATATTTTTCTTATAGGTAAAATTAATTAATATTAATACTTAGTTTATTTTTTGAAATTTTCCATTGAAGTGTAAAATAGACCCGAATTTTATATTTTTATTACAAAATTGGAGAAAAATGTATTTAAGAATGCTTTAAGTAAATTTAATGTCATATAAAAAGATTGGAAATATTTAATTTGAGCAAAATGCTGCTCAGCTATTTTGCAGGTTCTTCAAAAGTATTTATTTATTAATTTACTCTTGAGCTTGAAACTAGTTTTTGACACATGAAGCCCAGGATCAAAGTGCACTGATTGTGATTGCCTCAACACGAAGCATTGTCTCGAAAATAGTCAAAGCCCTCTTTCCTTGGTATTGACATTGCGGGACACCTCAAGCACTGGCCAAGTGGGACACCTCAAGCACTAGCCAAGTTTCAAGTTGAGGAGGAGGTGCTTAACGGTGTAGCTGGACTCTGTGAGAGAGCCAGATAAAAAAAAAACTCTTCTTATGCTGATCAGCGCCAGAAATTTATATATTTAATTCATTCGATAATTGGTTAAAAGATTATGCCATGTTTTACAAACCTTTGGAAAGAATAAACATAAAAATCAATATACAAAAAAAATCACTTCAAGAAGTGGATTCTTAGGCTTAAAGCAACCCTTAAACATTTATGTTTTTAACTTATTGTTATGGGTGGGGTAGTAAAAGTTGGGATTAAGAGTATGATAAATTCAGGTTGAAAACTTATCCCAAAATTGAATCGGTAAAAGAAATAATTTTGCTTAAGAAGCTTCATCTATCATTTCATATATTAGCAATTTCCAGCAATGTCTCCGAAGACTTGTGTCTTTGTTTGCGAAACAAATCACACAAGTCAGCAAGACAAAACTGTGTGTGTGATGAATAAAATATCAGTTTAACGTTTTCCAAATGACAAAGAAGTGAAAGCAATAGAGAAAATCCGTTCCAAATGCCAATCTAAATTTTACAAACAATTCTGGTTTGGTTGGTGGGTTGGTGGGTTGGTTGGTTGGTTTGATTTTATGGTATATCAATCCTTGTAGGTTATTTAATGTCAAGTCCTGCTTATGCATATATATCAAATAGATATGATTTTTAAACACATTTGGTTAGTAACATTTTGAAACTAGCTAGATCTCATCTGTTTGTACACTGTTGAATGGTTTCAAGTATTTCTTTTAAAAAAAAGACGATTCTGTTAACTATTAATTATTTGTTTACACACAGTTAAATAATTTCAAGTATTGTTATGTCACACTAACAATTCAATTTAAGATTAATGATTTGTGTGCAGACATTTAAATTGTTATGCATGTACGATTTTTTGGTGAATAGTTAGTAGGACATCTCATTTTAGAAGACTTAGAAATAATTTGTTTCAACACAATTAAGTATTGCTTTTTTTTTCCACAGTTAAATGGTTTCAATTATTGCTCACTCTAATAATACTATCTATTATCAGTAATTATCAGTAATGTTGCATAATACTCCAAATCACATATTACCATATCTGAGCTGTTTTTCATTCTAACCATTTCGGAAACCATTGCTGAAAACTGAAAACTCAAGAAATCCTTCTTGAGAACAAAAGTCAAAGAATATAGATATCGGATATTTTTCCAATATTGACCAAGTATCAAGTGTATTTATATGGTTTTGCTACGAACATAATACTTCACTCTATCAGGAAAAGTTTGAAACCAGATTCTTTTTATATATTCTAAACATAAAGAGAGGGATACCATTGATAATTTTTGATGACTGAACAGTTAAAATATCTTCATAAAAATATCTACTAGACAAACAGAGATTTGTTGTTGTTGTTGTTGTTGTTGTTGATTACACTTTCTTTCAATTGTGTATTAATAATCTTATCTAATTCTAAAGAAAATGATATGTCATCATTAATTAGATTTCGAACAGTACTAGTGTAATATTGTATTTTTTGTAAGTCCAATCAGCTGAAGCTGTAAAATACATTGACTTCTTCTTTTCCAAATGGGTAAGACCCTTCCAATGAGCGTCTTGAATATAATACTAAACTACTGGATGGCGAAACACCAGCCTTGAAACTTAGGTGAGTGGGGAATACCTATTCATTACCATTACTCACAGGTCCACTTTGACTCGGAGAGTTATTACCTAATCTAAGGGACAAATTGAGCTTACAATTAAGGCCATCAACCCTGTAGCAGTTGATGTAAAGACGATTATTTGAGATGTCAACCAAGTGAATCTTTTCTTTTAAATTATGTCCCATACTCCCGGAAAAATCTTGGTTAATTGAAGAAAATAAACATTTGCCTTTTTGTTACGTTGATCTATTGAGAAATATTCTCAAACGATAGGAGAACAAATGTTTGATAATAGTGGATTAAAACAAGTTGCAAAATGAGCACATCATTAGCAGTAATATAATTTTGGATCTTAAAGATTTGTCGCATTTTCAGATTTAAATGAAGTTTACATTGCTCCAAAACCCATAGATGAACAACAGGTTTCTACTTTATATCATTAAGGGTTTTCGGACTATTGTCTTCCTCTTTATTGTTATTTCCACAACGTTTCGGCCAATCATCTGGAGGTTGAAGGTTCAATCCTGACTACAGGCGAGTTACAATACAGGAATACTTAACACTTGTACCCGGTTATGGCTAAAGGAATCAGAACAGGTGACCCCCGTGGATTCAATAAAGGACGTAGTTCGAAGTTCCGTGAAAGTTCCCGAGTTCGACAAACACCTGAAAAAGGCCAGAGGACATATCGACCGAAACGTGGTGGAAATAACAATGGAGATGAAGACAATAGTCCGAAAACCCTTAATGATAGAAATCAACAAGCTTCGTCTCAGAAATTTAGACAGGATTCTATTTGCCTAAGTGTTTTAAAAAGATATGATGCTCTTCTCACTCAGTCTGGAATACGTGTGGATTAGAATAATACTGCCCTCCACATAAACAAGGTTTTGATATAGTGGGAATGTTTAAATGCTTAAATTTTTCAAATTGATAAACTACAAAATGACATTCTACGAACTGAAATCAGATCTCCGAATGACAGCCGACTTGATGATATCATTAAGTTTGGTCAAATGGCTCTATACGGTTGGCAAAGTAACCGTATAAATCAATTATCCTAACACATTGCTACTACCATGCTCCATATTTGTTCGTCTATGTCGACACTTTGTAGCTACAAATCATAATTATGTGCTATTTGGGAAACGTACAACTGATCCATTAGAAAAATAATTTAGTAGACCTCATCAAGGATCAAGTGGCATCTATTTTATAAATATTCAACAGTATATTGAAAAGTTGAATGTCAATCAGACAGTCATTCCTTTTTAATCAACGTGTAAATATTGATATTTTTGTTTGTCTAAATACTGAGATGAAGCTTGATCATTTTTATCACTAAGAATATTCGGATAATTGGCTTCAACGTTATTCTCACAACGTTTCGGCCCATTAGTCCCTCTTCAGGTGTTTCATATCGAGATCAGAGCCCACACAGAACTTCGAACTGAACCCTTTATTTCATCCACTGAGGTAGATTGCTTTAACTCTGTTAACCATGACAGCATAAAAGTATTAAGTTATTGTAAGTATTCCTACTGATTGAACCTGCAAACTGCAGATGAATTCACTTAGACGCACTTCACAATCAAGCGTTCATATCCGTTGCAACATGTGTCCTCTTGGACAATTCAGAGTAAACTTTTTTTCAACTAAGAAACCTTATATCTCCCCAAACAACGAGACACTACTCACAACTATTATGTACGATTTTTACCTTTGATCATATCGACGTTTTTTTGTTCGTTGGTTCTCATATCATATTCATCTCTATACTAAGTCTGTTAAACAGATCCTTGTAGCCAACGTATGTACCATTTCTTTAAGACGTCTAATCCTCCAATATTCTTCCCGATCAATTATATTAAATTTACCCCATAAGAGGAGTTGGTTTCCATTTTCTTTCTATTTAACCTTTTGATAATCAGCCAAAATAAAGAGTTATTTATCAACTGAAGTGGTACAGTCCAACAAATATTATAAGTCTCACGCTGTGGGTATTACGTCCAAAGTTGGTCTTACTACTGACCGAGATCTTGCAGAACTCTCTTGCTTAATACATGCGACGTCTTTTATACCTCTGCGATACCGGAAGTCACATGATAAGAGCCACTATACAACAATATGAAACCCATTTTTTTTAGGAAAACAATGGAAAATGTATAATAGATTGTGGAAAACTGAAGGTTCATACTGACCGCATTTGCCAATGATTATTTTTTATTGTATCCTTTTCTATGAAATAAAGGAAAAAGGAGCGTTATAAATCATTAAGTAACATTTTTATGCTTATTTCTTATTTTCATTTTTTTTTTTTTTCAACATAGAGAAAAGCGTACTCATATTATTGCAAATATAGGACTGAAAGCTTTTGCAAATATTACGCATCTCAGATCATTCAGAGAACAAATGTTAAAGATTTTGTTACTTTCCTTGAATGATTTTGTTTTAACTGTCAATATCTGAGGTGATTGATTGTCCTATAAACATTTCAGGTGATATCGTCCGAACTTCTTCTGGTACTGAGTGTCGAATTCGGTAACTTTGATGAAAATTTGAACCGAATTTTTAATCAATCTCCATGTTAGTTTGAATTAAGAGTTCGCTAAAACCTGTGAATGTATCTGTTTCACAGTAATGAGGTTCATATCTTAACTATATTTTTGTCTTGTTTCATATTCATTAATATCCTCAGCAAAAATATACATTTTCATTTTTTTAAATTTTAGCCCATTCTATTATCCTCAGTTATGGTTCAAAATATCGTTCTTATTATTTAAAAAAATTGAGTAAAAACGTAAAGTCGGCGACCAGAAGGCTCCCTTTTCAATAGCTACTACACCAAGGTGTAGGGGAGGGTACTGCTCCTTTCCTTGGATTGCTCCACTTTACCCTTGATACATAATCACACAAGAGGACTTCCATTGGATATTCGAGAAGTTGTTGGAACAGTACAAGTGCATTGCAGCCGAAGGAGATTACTTCGAAGGGAACTATAGTTTCTTGTGTGTACTATAAATAAAAGTGCCCATACGAAAAATGTCTGGAAACTTATTTAATGATCCTCGTAACTGGATATTTGAAAAGAAATGAAAAGAAACCCAGTGAATATAAAGCCTATTTTATTAAGAAAACTATGGAAAGTGTATAATAGACTGTGGAAAACTGAAGGTTCATTTTGACCATATTTGTTAATTATTATTTTTGATTGCATTCTTTTTTATGAAATAAAGAAAAAGGTGTGTTATAAATCCCTTAAGTAACATTTTTATGCTTATTTCTTAGTTTCATTTTTTTTCAATATGGAAAGAAAGCATGTCCATATTTTATGCAAATAACGTTTTGAAAAACCTTTACTAATATTATCTCCCCAGATGAGACAAGAAACCAGGTTTAAAGGTTTTGAAACTTTCCTCGAATGATATTGTCTCATCGGGCTATATTTCTAAGATGATTGATTGTCATATAGATATTTCGGCTGATTCCCTTCAAGCATTCCTCAGGTACTACTTGTTGAACCCAGTAACTTTAATGGAAATTTAAATTATTCTCTTCATTCAATCCCCAAAGTGAAACCTGTAAAGAGAGTAAATGTTACTGTTTCAACATTTTGTGGATCATTTCTTTCACCAGAAATCTAAACTACTTCTTCAATTTGTTTAATACTAATCTGTATCCGCAACAAAAAAATACATATTTTCATTTATTCAACTTTTAGCACATTCCACTATGGACACGTATTGGTCAAAATGTTATTCCGCGTATTGAAAAAATAGTGAACCTTATGTTTTTTCCATAATTTCTGATAATCAAAAAGGTTTCAATAGGCAACCAATTCTAGCTCTCAATAGCACCATGAAGTGACCAAGAGTATAATACGCAATGATAACATTTAAAAAAACAAACTTTGTGCTTTATGGTTTTTTCGGGAGGGTGTTCTGTTCTTTTATCACCAAGATCAAGTGACAACATCTTTTCCTCAATTTTTTCGAAACACCAGCTTTTCGTTAAAGAAAGACAAGAAGTTGTGGAAAATGAAGGTGGCGATTATACTAATGAAATTTGGAGCCCTTGAAGCAGTCTTCAAAAATCGGAAAAACTGACTGGATTGGATTGATAATTGAGACAATCGAAACCCCCAATTGAAACTAGTAAGAAGAATTTGAAATGTGTAAAAATAATTGTGGATAAAAAAGGACACCACTTTTTGAGGGGGTGTATTACCCCTTTAAAAGAGATGCTGCTGACATATTGTAAAACCACCAATCATCATCATCATCATCATCATCATCATCACGTCGCACCATCAGCACAGATATCACTGACCCTCTCTCGCCACCCCTCGCTATCGTCCATTGCTTCCAGCAGGTTTTCAAGGTTACATCCCACATCGGCACAGAGCTGTTGTATGTAGCATCTAGCTGGTCCTCCTGTCTTTCCTCATCCGTGTTAAGGGGTCAATGGGAGTACATCCCTTATGAGTTCGTCCCTTCTCCCCCAGCAGTGTCCCATATGTTTGGTTCGTCTAACTTTGACAGTTTTCGTAATGGGTGGTAGGTGGCCGTATAGCTGCTGCTTTGTGGGGTGTTGACTCCGGGACTTGTTCAATAATTCTCGCAGCATTCTTGTGTAGTTGCCGTCAAACTTTTTCTCAAGCCGTTTAGTTAGCGTCCATGTAGTGCATCCATATAGCAGTATCGACACGACCGCTGCTTGGAAGAAACTGCGTTGTATTACATCGGTAAGGTCTGACTTCCATATGACCGATAGCTGATCGATATCTGTCCAGACGCGTGTTGATGTCTGTCTCGGTAAATGAGACACCGCTTCCTAGGTAGGTGAACTTGTCAACAAGTTTCAGAGAGCTACCGTTAGTTAAAGCATATATATTCCATCTTGTGTGCATTTACATGAAGGCTTTTGCTTGCAGCAGCTCGTTCCAGACTATGTAGCAGGGTTTTGGGCTTGGGTGGGAGCATTTGCCGGAAGCTCTATGTCATCGGCGTAAAAGACACAAGCAATAAACGGGCTCAACGTTTAGTCTTGTCTGGTTCAAAGTTATTAAATATTGTCTGAACCTTCAACACTACACAATTACCTGCTTAGAGGCGCGCTCAGTGCAAATGTTATTGTGACAGGAAATGGAATAGGTGACTCGAATTGAAATCCAGGATGCGACTGTTTACGTTCCACCTCGTGGTAATGCTATCGGGAAATGTATAAATTATCTGTTCTTCCCTCAGCTTGGGGTAAATAGTAAAATAGAATTATGACTAAAACCAGGGAAAGTCAAACGATCTTAGAGAATGATAACTCATAATGCGGCTGTTCTCCGCTTATAAAAATGACTTTGTGTTGCATCGTGTGCATAGGGGAGGTGTTACCCAATACTCTGCACCACTATCTTACTTTCACCTCTACAGCAGGCGTCTTCGTTCAGATAATTAGTAAGCATAGAGTATGTCTTTACTTTAACTGATTTCAGTCGTAGTGATCAGACACATTTAAACCTGAAAAGTTAAAATCATAGTTGCTTGAGCAACGCTATAGTTTAATAGCTTCACTGAGGATAAAATGTTTGTTTTTCTTGATTTGTTTTGGTTTGCTTTTATGTCATATAGAACATTATATTTTACTTAAAAGCAAATCCTCTTTATACATGTACACTGTGCATTCAATAGGTTTCCATACTTTTTTTCGTATGGACATTTGAAATTGTCGTGGACTTTTGAAAATTCACTATGTTATTGCTATACATCTTATGAGATGACTGACTAATCTTTATGATTTCAGGTTCAAATGAACACCTTCAGCAGGAATTGGAATACGCCCTACTAAAGGCTGACTGTCACAGCTAGTGAATTTCAAAAATGCAATCTGGACGTGAGGACACTTTTGAAGAACGATATGCAATAAATTTCTATTTTAAACTTGGAAAAAATGCCACAGAAACGTATGGAATGATTCAGACTGCTTTTGGACAATCTTGCATGAATCAAGCATCAGTTTTTGTGGGGCATAAAAGGTTCAAGGAAGGCAAGGAGTCTGTGAGGGATAATGAAAGGTGTAGCAGGAGTAAGGAAGTCAATACACCAGAGTTGATTGGCCAAACGGTTAGGGTTAGGGTTACTATGTTGAGGTTTTAAGGGAGTTCAGGAAGAGATTCCGTCGGAAAAGGACAGCACTCTTCAAATTGGGTCAGTGGCATTTCCACCAGGACAATGCACCAGTCCACAACTCCATCCTTATCACAGACTATTTGACTAAGATGGGTATCAAGACAGTTTCCTACCCTCCCTATAGTCCAGACCTTGCTCCCTATGACTTTTGGTTATTCCGTAAGCTCAGAGGCTGTTGTTATGAGACAATTGGGGAGATGAAAGAGGCTGTGACGAAGGTCATTAACATGCTCACACAAGAGGACTTCCATGGGGCTTCGAGAAGTTGTTGGAACGGTACAACAATAGCATTGCAGCCGGAGGAGAGTACTTCGAAGGGGACTAGAATTCCATGTGTGTAAAATCAATAAATGTGCCCATACGAAAAATATCTGGAAACTAATTTTATGATCCTCGTATATCAAATACATATGATTTGTAAACATATTTTGATGGTAACATTAAACGAGCCAAAACTCATTCTTTTCTATGCATTTAAATGTTTCCAATCATTGTGATGTATCACTAACAATTCAATTAAACATCAGTCATTTGTTTACTCTCAGTTAAATAAACAAACAGTTCTCTTTCAAACAATTCAGTTTTGCATAACTCATTTGCTTTCACTCAGTCTAAATGTCAAACAATGTTTTTTTTGCTTCTTAGATAGGTCTCTTTCAGGTGATATCATTCCAGAGTGGACCTGGGAGTGAAGAAAATGAAGAGATACTCCACATTCCCCAAAGCTCCAGCATTTCTGAAGCCTCATCATTAGATTTTTTAATGTCATAAACAGGACACTCGTTTGAGCTTCTCACCCCTCTGTTGATATGCAGTCAGTGTATTCTACAGCCTCATCTGACTGGACTTGTTTTTCTAGAAATAAGGGAGCTGATATTATCCATCAACTTTCTAACACACGCTTGCGAACACTCAACGAGTAAGAGACAAGTAGCTGCTTCAGTGATAAAAGTAAAGGGTTAAATTTATGGTCAAATGTCAGATAGATAGAGGCATTTGTCCAAAAATCCAGTAAGCTTAAATGTCAAGATTTTAAGACAGTGTGCAGTTCATATCTCCTATCTTTGAATCGATTAAATGTTCATGTGTATAAGGAATATAATAGCTAAAAGAAAAGAAATATATTTGGTGTGTATTTAGCCTTAAGCAAAAAGCAGCCATTTCAAACAGAAAGGTGAACAGCCATCTTTGTAGAGGAGCGGCCATTTTAGTTTTATGAAAACCATTTTGTTCACATAGCTATTTATTTGGGAAGAACACAGTTTCGTTAAACGATAGTCGTCACTGCCGATAACATGCTATATACCTAACAACTAAAAACTAAATAGATTATTTAACGATAAAATACAAAAGAACTTATTGAACTAGCATTACTTAGCCTATTAAAAACTGAAGGACCTAAATAAATGTTCATTCGAAAATAATTGCTGAATGACAATAAAGATATTTAGCGTACATTTAGCCTTTAATGCTGAAATCAAAGGGTTTGTTCAAAAGTTCACTGAGGAGAATTCTTTTCCTTAAATAAGGGAGCTGATAATTTCTTACTAATGCATGCAAACGCTCAATGAATAAGATACATTGAGCTGCTTAAAAAATAAGCACATTTTTCAGACTGATTTTTATGAGGATTGAACCTTATATACTACCTAATGATTTAGCTTTAAGGCGTGGTTAACATATGAGCTATAGTTGTAGGACGATAATATGGTATGTGGTGCATTCAATAAGTTACCAGACTTTTTTAGAGGCATTTAAAACTGCCGTAGACTCTTGAAAATTCAGTATGTTATTGCTATACATCTTATGAGAGGACTGACCGATTTTTATGATTTCAGCTTCAAATCAACAGCTACAGCAGGAATTGGAGTACACCCTACTAAAGCCTAATTGTCACAGCTGGTGAATTTCAAAAATGCAATCTGAGCTTTAGAAGAACAATATGCAATAAAACTGTGTTTTAAACTTGGAAAAAATGCCATGCAATGAAAGCTGGATATACTGCTATGATCCAGAGACCAAGACACAGAGTTCCCCGGGGAAGCATGCTGGTTCTCCCAGACCCAAAAGGCCAGACAGAGCAAATCCACCCACAAACTTTTGATGAACCCTTTTTTAGACAGAACGGGTATGACCTACATGCACTGGGTTCCCAGTGGACAGACAGTCGAGAAGGAATACTATGTCGAGGTTTTAAGGGAGTTCAGGAAGAGATTCCGTCGGAAGAGGCCAGCACACTTCAAATCGGCTTAGTGGCATTTTACCAGGACAATACACCAATCCACGACTCTATCCTTGTCACAGAAAATTTGACTAAGATGGGCATCAAGATAGTTTCCCACCCTCCCTATAGTCCAGACCGTGCTCCCTGTGACTTTTGCTTATTCCTAATCTCAGAGGCTGTCGTTTATGAGACAATTAAGGAGATGAAAGAGTCTATGACGAAGGTCATTGACACGCTCACACAAGAGAAGAGGACTTCGATGGGGCCATCCAAAACGGTACAACAAATGCGTTGTAGCCGAAGGAGATTATTTCATGTGGGTACTATCAATAAAATGCCCATACGAAAATAGTCTGGAAACTTATTTAATGATCCTCGTATATGCACAAATCAGAATATCTTAAAAAATGAGACGCACAAAATACACTATGATTTCAATTTAAAAGTTTTGTTCTTTATTTTTATGATTTGAAATAATTTAAGGTACAATTCTACATGTTCATCTGTTCAAGTCCCCAGGGAAAACATTTTTCTTGAACATCATTTTTGATTTGAATTGATTGAAACCTAAAACTTACCGCATATTTTCATTTTCCGAAGAAAAGAAAAAATATAACAAAAAATAAAAATGAACTGATATTATAAATTTTATAAAGGGGTTCATATTTACATTTTAATTCAATGTACAATGATCACCGAATTCCGAAACGGTTAACGTTATAAATATATAACCAGACAGGTTGAATTGTTTTATCATATTTTTTACTTTTGTGGTGCGGGGAGAGTCTTTTTAATTCTTGTTCTGGAAATGGGTGATCATTCTATATCGAATTAGAATATGACAGTAATTCCCTCTTATGAAATGGAAAGAAAAGAAATATTTAATGAAGTGCATTTGAGGGTTTACTTAGTTCAAATTAAATTTAAAAAATCACCAGGATTTTTTTTAGTGAACTGAGCTGGTTCACGTGTAGAATATTAGTTAATTTACTTCATTATAAAAGTTTAACATAAGTACGCAGTTTAAATGTAAGTACGGTTTAATTGTCAAAAAGATTTCTATTTCAAGCTATTCAGTTTAATCAAACTATTCAGTTTAGCACAAGTATGCCGTTATTTATATTTAACCCATAGATAGGGCCCTATCAGGTGCTACCACACTAGGCCAGAGTGGACCTGGGAACAATCGCAATGAATGGGTGCTCTGTATTGAACTAATTAACTTCATCATGAAAGGATTTTTTTGTTCACACCGCGCGTACTGAAGATGACTAAGCGCTCTTTTGGAGATCTCCGATACCATCGAAAATTCCTAAAATTCCGTAATATTTCAAATAGATATATTTTTTTTTTCAGAAATCAAATAGTGATAAGGACATGCTGCTTTTTAATTGAGTTTCTGACTAGAATATGCTGATTCTATTCCGTCTAGAAGGATAAGACGCCTCCTAAAAAATTGTGGTGTCCTGAAAATGACACTAAACTATATCTAGAAGTGAGGCTATATATGTGGGGAATGTGGAGTAGACATTTTTTCCATTACTACCAAACCAACTATGCCCCAGCGTATTTATATAAATTAGGGTCCTATCTAGGAATCAATTAGGTTTGTATGCAAATTATTTGAACTAGATATGAATTTTTTATATCATATAACTATGAGCAATGAACTCTTAAAGAATAGCACAGAAAATATAAACATAAACGTACAATGTAATCAATTCCCAAACCTCTAGGCATAACCTCCTCCAGAAGAGTTGACATGCCGTAAAAATCAATCAATTATTAATTATTTTAGCACCATTTTCTTGGTTTGTGTTTGCTTTTTAACACATTTGATCGAAGTATTTTTCTTACTAATTAATAATGCATTAATCTGCCGCTAAAGCATGTAGAGGACAGTTGGTTGGTTGGTTGGTTGGTTGGTTGGTTGGTTGGTTCGAACGTTCGTTCATTCATTTCTGGCTTTCTTGGTGGTTGCTTGGTTTTGGCCGCATATCAACAATTTCATTTACTTTGAGTGATCTCTAATTATAAAGGCTATAAGATAGATATATATATATATATATATATATATATATATATATATATATATATATATATATATGTACATGAATTTTTGAAAAGGGTAAATACTTCAATATCTCAAATAGATCTATTTGACCTGTAGATTGGACCTTAGCAAGTACCTCGTGTTGGGCCAGAATGGATTTGGGAAGAATGGCCTAGTAGAAGTGGCAGTACATTCTCAAGAGATCCAGTGTGTTAATGTCACAAACGGATGCACTTTAATGTCATAAGCAGAACACCTTTGCAGTAAAAGGGTCCTATATCCTATGCGGTGAAAGGGGTCCTATATCCTATGCAGTAAAAGTGGTCCTATATCCTTTATGGTAAAGGTCTGGCCGTGGAAGAAGATTAAGAAGATAGGATTCGTTTATGGAGAAGGCAAATAGAATGAAGTTTGGTTAACTAAAGTTTTTGGCCCAGTCGGCTGGGGTCGTAGAATACATCGACTGCACCTTTGCTGAGGGGTAAGACCCCCCATCAACGAGTGTCTTGGATATGACACTAAACAATCTGATAGTGAGGTTCCAGCAGTGCTGGAGCTTTGGGGAATGCGGAGTACCCCTTTATTGCCATTGCTCTCAGTTCCACTCTGGCCTGGCGTGGTAGCACCTGATAGGGCCTTATCTATGGGTTAAATAGAACTAACGGCATACTTATACTAAACTGAATTGTTTGAGTTAACTGAATAACTTGAAATAGAAATGTTGTTGACAATAAACCGTACTTACATTTAAACTGCGTGCTTATGCTTAACTGAATTATTTCAAATAGAACTGTTTTTGGACATTAAATCTGTATTTACACTTACCTGAATTGTTACATATAACTGCTTGAATAGTTTGAAATAGAAATGTTTTTTGACAATTAAACTGTGTACTTATAATAAACTGAATTGTTTTAAATAGAACAGATTATTTACATAAAAATGGATTTGGCGTTAAATAAACTACAAAGGTTGATATGCCATAAAACCCAACAAACCAAACAAACAACTAAATTTTATTTTAGTTTATTATTTTTATTCAAGACAACGCTGACTTTTTTTCAGGGATATATATATATATATATATATATATATATATATATATATATATATATAATGTCAGTATATGTGGATTTCGGTTAATAGGACCTCACAGAGACCAGTGTTTCGAGAGCCTGAAAAACCGAGCAAAGCAAATATTTTCAACGAAAATATATTTATAGAAAACTATAATTCTCAAACAGAATATGTCTAGGTATATTTTGGAGAGTTTGATTATACAGCCGTTAACTTGATTTACTGGTTAAAATTATTTGTTCCCTGTTTTGAGAACTAAAATATGCGTACTTCTACTAGATATATATTCATTTTTTTATTCGTTTGCTGAACAAATCAATCGACTCTAATTTATGATGAACAAATCAAATTATTGATGATTACATATATTAAATGTGTTCTTATATAATTGCTTTTATTTTGAATTGTTTTTTATTAACGATGAACTAATCAAGATCAATCCATTCTATTATCTGCAGTGCACAAATTTGTGGGATATTTTTCACTGTATAATGTGAATAACTCTTCTTTGTCTTTTTCTAAATGATTTGCGTTGTCTCTGATAATATATTCATCTATCTCAGCAAAATATATTCTAATTCTTTTTCTAAAAATATAATAAACTTATCTCTAGGAATTTGAGATTGTCTATACTAAGCATTAATAAAGAAATAACTTTTATACACAAATCAATTTTTGTAACATGTTTCATTGTTTTTTTCAGTCAAATTTTTCAGCGGATGTTATTAAGGATTTATTTTAGTTTCTATTTTTATGTCAAAATTTCTTTTTTTTTTTTTTTTAGTTTAAAATATTGTTTACTTAGGTTCTGCATAAAAACAATAAATGTGTCAAGTCTGTCCTTTTTTTATTATTATTAGTATTGTGGTTGCCTTTTCTACCTTGACTGAAATTTTCACATTCTATCTATTCCTCTCTCTCTTCTCCAGAAAGAAAAAAAATTCACCGGATTCATTTGATGGCACAAAAGAATTTCTCACTCCCACATAACCGGTCCTTAAAAGGTTGAGAGCTTATTTTTCTGATTATTGCATACGCACGAGTGGAAAGCTTGGATGTTTTTTTTAACTTTTTACAGTGAGGGATAAACAAAGAATCGAAGTCTTTCAGAGAACCACCATAAGAATGAGAGAAGGGTTTGGTTTGATTTGGTTTTCTTTAACGGCACGTCAACCCCAAACGGCAGATCAACCTGTTATGCAAAAATAGAATTCCTTTCTGTATGTTTGATTATAATCATAATTACATTTTCAACGATAATTACAATCCTTCTAACTCCTATTTTCATTTGTCTATAAATATCCTTGGTTATATATGTCAAGCAGAATTGACACGACTGCTCCTCGGAAAAATTCTACCATAGTCAAGCTGGAGTCGTGTCAATTGATGTTTATTAAGCGTATAAAGATAAAGATAGGCGGGAATTGCACAAGAATGCTACGAGCTATACTGAAAAAATCCTGGTAGCAACATCCCACAAAGCAACAGCTGTACGGACACTTACTTTCCATCTCTAAAAACATCCCATTAAGACAAACAAGAAAAGCTAGACGCTGCTGGAGAAGTAAGAATGAACTCATGAGATATATTCTTCTATGGACCCCTTTCAATAGCAGAACGATCAATTGGAACCTCCAACAGCTCTGTACGGACACAGGAGTCGAGAGAAACGAATGGCGAGAGAGAGTCTGAGAAATCCATGTTAACAGTGTAACAAAATGATGATGATGATGAGGATGATGATGATATGTCACCATCCGTGGAAAAAGAAGAAAGGAATCAGTTTACTTTGAGGATATTCCCTTAGGTTTTTTTTTTATTTAACAGTAAATAAAGAAACACCTAAGGCACAAAACATTTCTATTTTATCACTATATATTCTGGCTTCAAAAATATACCTAGAAAAAATACATTAAATTATTCAAATGAATGGAATAATCTTTTTCATATACGGAATAACATAATATTTAGGTGCCCGTCGTGTAATGCTTATCGTCGCAGGAAATGGACACGGCGACACGAGTTCAAATCTTGGACGAGACATTGCATTTCACATAGGAAAGGTATGATTCCAATTATTCTCCCTCCAGCTATGGGTAAATAGTAGGACAGACTAGTTTCTTCAGCCTTAGTGAGGTAACTAGTCTAGGAGAAGGAAAACTCTGAATTCAAACCTGCTAAATCCCGCTTAAAAAGATTGATCTTGTGTCATGTCCTGCCCGAGCGGAGAGGTTGGGTAAATATGATATTGAGGTAGTTTTTTATGGAATTTATTTACATTACAATAGAAATTAATAGATCATTCCATAATTATTTTCCCCTCAATATAGCAATATTTCATTATATTTACCTTGGAAAAAACCCCATCAAACTAAATGATTTAATCCGATTAAATCTTTGCTGAAAGAATACAGCGTGAAGCCAGAATGTTTATATATAAAAAATGTTTTACGTCTTATCTGTTATAAGTTTATTTAGTGCTAAATAAAAAGCCGAATTGACCATTGAATATTACTCTTGACAGGAGTAATATCAAGTATTCCATCTAAAACAAAAGTGTTTGTACCCAGCTATATGGTTTAAAATCTAAATACTCTGATAGGTTTACAATCCAATATTAATAATCTATACACAATTTTATGCTTTCAAGAAAGTATTCTTATTTATTAATAATCATTTGATCACACGCAACTTTAAGGTATCAAGTATTCCTATTTATTAATATATATACAACTATAATATATATACACAAATATATAATATAATACATATAAACATTCACACACACATATATACATACATATATATATATATATATATATATATATATATATATATATATATATATATATATATATATACTTGTATATATAATATATATAATGTATATATATAAATATATACAACTATAAGTTGATTGGTTGGTTGGTTGGATTTAATAGCATAATCAACCTTATTAGGTTATTTAACGCCAAATCCATTCCTATGTAAATAATCTGTTCTATTTAGAATAATTCAGATTAACATGAGTACACAATTTAATTGTCAAAAACATTTCTATTTCAAACTATTCAGTTTATTCAAACAGTTATATATAACAATGCAGTTTAGTATAAATACAGTTTCAATGTAAAAAAACAGTTCAATTTCAAACATTTTAGTTTACCATAAGCACGCAGTTTAAATGTAAGTACAGTTTAATTGTGAAAAACAATTCTATTTCAAGCTATTCAGTTTAGTAAAGTAGTTCTAATTCAGCTAATTCAGTTTAGTATAAGTACAGATGTTGTTTACACACAGTTCAATGTCAAAACACTTATATGTTAAACAATTAGAGTTTAGTGTAAATAGAGTTTCAATGTTAATAGTTCTATTTTAAATAATTCAGTTTAGCATAAGCATGCATTTTAAAAGTAAGTACGGTTTCATTTTAGCATAAGCTAGCTGTTTAAATGTAAGTAAAGTTTAATTGTCAAAATCATTTCTATTTCAAGCAATTCAGTTTAATCAAACTATTCAGTTTAGCATAAGTACGCCGTTAGTTCTTTTTAACCCATAGATAGGGCTCTATCAGGTGCTACCACGCTGGGCCAGAGTGGACCTGGGAGCAATGGCAATGAACGACTGCTCCATATTCCCTCAAAGCCCCGGCATTACTGGGACCTCACTATCAGACTGTTTAGTCTCATATCCAGGACACTCATTGGAGGGGTCTTACCTCCCTGCAGAGATGCAGTCAGTGTATTCTACAGCCCTAGCCGACTGGGCAACAGCTATGAGGTATCAAGTATTCCTATATATATAAATATGTATACAATTATAATATATATATATATATATATATATATATATATATATAGTGTATCAAGTATTCCTATCTAATACTGATAATTTTCAGACTGATTAATTTGACCAATATTTTGAAGTCTCACATTTACTTCCACACCGAGTCGGTGTTGACCAGAGTGTTACAGTGATGAAAAGATATTCCAGTCCTCAGTACTTTAGGACAAGAGCCTCACCACCGGATGCAATTTAGTGTGATACTCGAAACACGCAACAAAGATTTCTCATACTAGTAGCCTTCAATTTATACGTCATTAATTGCCGACATAGGCTGGTTTGGCTGGCTTTAGATGTGTTTTAGGGCATATCAACCCTTGTGGGTTATTTAATGTTAAATCCCGTTCATACAGATGATTTATTAGTGAATAGTTGGTGGGTAACATATTGAAACGGACCAGTGCTCATTTGTTTCAAGCACTACGAGGTTATAGAAATAATTCACTTTAAAATTTACCATTCCTTTACATACAGATAGATGGTTTCAGGTATAGAAAATTATCAAATACTTATGTTTACATAGGACCCTAATAGATTCTATCAGTCTGGATTATAGTGGACAAGGAAGTATTGGCAATGAAGGCGTTACTCCACATTCCCTAAAGCCAAAGAAGTAGATCTTCACCATCTGCTGGTTTAGTGATAAATCCAGGACAATCGTTGGCGAAGGTAGGGTCTTACCCCTCTGCAGAGACGCAGTTGGCATACTACAGTCGACAAGTGTCCTGACATGAACTCAGTTATTTTTCTTTTTTTAATGTGTTTTTTTTTTTTATTCAAATCATCAATTCTATATCTTGCCATTACACCGTGAAATCTTTTATTGACACAATCCATATATAATGCAATATGAACAAAAATACAAATATGGCTCAACCCTTTTACACATAGATGGTTGAATAGAAAGACCTTGTCAAGTCGGCTGGACTGCTTCTCTGCAGAGCAGTAAGAACCCCCAAAGAGTGTCCTGATAAGACGCTAAAAAATCTGATGGTGAGGTTCCAGTAATGCTGAAGCTTTAGGGAATGCAGAGTACCCCTTTATTGTCATCACTCCTAGGTCCACTCTGGCCTGAAATGGTAGCACATGATAGGGTCCTATCTATATGTTGAATAGAATTAAACTGTATTCTTATGTTAAACTGAATTGTTCGAATTAGAACTGCTTGACTAAACTGAATAGCTTGAAATGGAAATGTTTTCGACAATTAAACTGTGTAATTATGCTAAACTGAATTGTTATATGTAAAAATATTTTGACATTTAAATTGCGTAATTATACTTATATTTTTTGTATGCTAAACTGGATTATTTGAAATAGAACTGTTTTTGACATTGAAACTGTACTTATGCTAATGTGAATTGTTTGAAAAAGAACTATTTGAGCATTTCACTGTGTATAGATACAAAATATATTTACTTTCAAGTCAAACATTTCATTTTAGTTTAGAGTGTCTGACTAAACAGAATAGCTTGAAATAGAACTGTTTTTTAACAATTAAACTGTGTACATATGCTAGACTTAATTGTTTGAAAAAGAGCTGTTTATTTGTATAAAAATATATTTGGCATTAAATAACCAAGAAATGTTGAAATCCCATAAAATCCAAACGAACAAATAAACAAATTCAGCTTGGTGTCATAGCAAGGACATTCCATACATTTTGGTGGGTCTTACTCTTCTGCTAGGTGAGTAGTGCCTTCTAAGCTCCATTGACAAAGTAATGAGATTTATGAACACATTACCGTTTTTCCACGAAGTAGTCAGAGAAAGCTTTCATGTTCAAATTTGACTGAATTAACAGAATAAGTGTTTTTTTGCCAAACTAATCAACATAATATCTACGTACCTTCATCACTGCTTTGTAACTGTTAGAAATCTTTTTATTAGAATATAATTTCTGTTATGAATTCGATAATTTTTCTCTTTCACACTGAACTTATTCTTTGCGGCTACGAATTAGTCTTTGTAAATATTAATATCAAGAAACTTAAGAGAAAATAAATTTGTATGCAAATTATTTTTATTTGCTAGCTATAGTTCTTATCATAAGATTATACAGCCAAATGGGCTTTGAGCAATAAAATTGTTCCTTTTGTCATAGTACATTAATCAGCTCATTGAACTATTTGGTAGAGTGTTCACCAATGGTCCGGGAGACCTGGTTTCAATCCCAGGTCGAGTCATGCCAAAGTCTTTAAAAATGGTACTTGATACTTCCTTTCTTAACACTCAGCAATATAAGATATGTATTAAGGGTAAAGTGGAGCAATCCAGGGAAAGGAGTAGCACCCTCTCTTTCACCTCAGTGTAGTAGCTATTGAAAAGCGAGCCTTCTGGTCGCCCTCGACTATGGTCGCCAAACTTACTTACATTGAAATCATAAATATTACAATCAATCATAAACAAGTGAATCAAATTTTGCCATTAGATAACGCATAAGGAGTTGATATGCCGTTAAAAACGCATATATATATATATATATATATATATATATATATATATATATATATAACATGCCATATTAATGATACTTGGCACAACTAGAAAGAGTAGCATTTTTTATATAAGTTTGGATAGGAGATGTAGAGTTTTTAGCTAAAAGAGTAATCACCCTATCCAAAATGAAGTGCTCAAGCATAACACTTAACGGTTGTCATTTATTCTGGGGCCCTGAGAAGAACTTGATTAACATTATTCCCAGATAGTACCTGTTAGTGTTCCATCAATGGGTCAAATAGGTTTCTTTTTAAATGATTCGTATTTGATAGAACGGTGGGGAAAAATTACACAAAAATATAATTAGACTGGTCTCGAGTGAAAATCTATTCGATAATCACCATTTAGCAGGTTGCCTATTTGAGCGTTTATGTCTCTACCGATGAGTTGAATGTTGTACTTGGGAACGTGTCGAGCAAGAGATTACTCGTTGTAGAAGATGGTTATATCCGTCTCATCTCTGTCATAGGTGGTACCAAAGCAAAAGATGATCGTTATACAGGGGTTACTATTAAATGTAACATATATTTGTAGGTTGAGGTTTTTCCCACTTTTCTAGTGGCCGCATTCCACAAAGATGCCGTGGCAAATGCCCACCAGTTACTAGTATCATTACATTTTAGTTCTAGTTCTCTATGGTAATATCTATGTTCTTTCTGGCTTATAATGTCTGTATTGTGGACAGTCACAGATGCTGTAAGCTCGGGTAGCTGGTTTATTGTGTTTAAAGTCCCAACGGTAAGAGTCGTTAGTGATGTTTTTGTACCATGGTATGTCGGTTTTGAAATCTGTAGCTGAGTTTTCGAAAACTGCAGCCTAGGTTCAAGCCTTAGAATAATACATTTTTTGTTTACACACTTGAAAGGCGATGCAGATTGGATGTAAGGTTTCGATTAGTCATTGTAATCGTTCTTTGGATTTTTTCCTCGTCTATAGACGCTACACTTTTAAAAAATGAGTAGCAGTGGTTTCCTTACTGCACTATTTGATACTGATCGTTAACTTGTGAGGTTCCACTGTTCGGCATCTAGTGAAGCTCGCTGTTGACCCAAATTAGGATTCATTCACTTTGCTTCACATCCACCATGCTCTATCCCATGATTTCCAACGTTATACGTTTGTGTGACTCGTAAAATACTCTCCTCCCTCAGAGACTTATCCAGTGACGAGCTGGGGCAGGATATCAGATTAGTTATGGAGATGTAAATGAAAGAACCAATCATTTGCTTTCCTTAAGTTTAAAGTCCAAATTTATAGTAGCTTTATTGTTGTTCCATTTCACGACACTCGTTTTAAAATAAGGGAATAAAGACACACAAAAGCTGAAAGTATTTTGAAATAAAAGAAATTCAGCAAGAAAAAAATATTCTATTCGCATCAGAAAAATCCGAAATATTTTCTCCAGAATTATTTTGTCAATTTGCAATGATAAAATAAGATAATCCCACAGGAAACCATAAAATTGTTTTTAAATTATTAGTCTTAGATAGGATTTCTTGAAAATATATAAGAACGGGAACATTATTTGTATTTACAATAGCTACTTGAATATATTCTTGTTTAAGATGGTTAAATGCGTAGATAATATCTTCGTATGGCAGTACATGATCACGCGTATATATACAGGTTCAAAAATAAGGGCTCTTATCTCAATACACAAAGTATTGAATACTTTTCTTGGGCTGTCATAGAAGCCTATACTCTCATCCATACGATAATCCGGATTTAGGGTTGGATAATCTCATGCAAATTTGCTTACATGCGCTCGTTTTGTACCAGCTATCATCACAGGATAGAGACTCGATGATTCGATTTCAAATCTTGTATTAGACTGTTTGCTTTCCATTTCGTAGTTCCGCTGAAAATGCATGAGTTACTCGTTTTTCCATCACAAGTGTGAGTAAATAGTACGCTAGACTGAACGCTTTTACGTCAAGACGACAACAAGTCTAAAAGAAAGAATTCTTTCCATTCAAACCACGTGAACTTTGTATAAAAATTGACCGTGTGTCTTATCTCTCCATGGAAGGACTGAGTTAATACATACAACAATCCACGCTGAAATTTCTTCAAAATCTTAAATCGGAATACTTAATATCCACTAGCGTCGCATTAATCAACCCACCTTAAAATCTTCATCGTTTTTCAGCGTTATAATCTTGTATCATTTTTTGGTTTTCTTTTAAATCGTTGCCCATGTCACAGTATCTTTAAGTGTAAAAGTAGGTGTAAGTTAAGACTATTTCTTTATTATTTATCTGTTTTATTATATCATTTTAACAACTTTAATCACCACCTCTTAGTATATATAGCAGTAACCTCCTTCTTTGCCCAGTCGGATGGGGCTGTAGAATACACCGACTGCTTCTCTGCAGAGGGGTAAGACACCCCCCGCAAAGAGTGTCCTGGGTATGACACTAAACAATCTGATGGTGAGGTTCCTGCAATCCTGGAGCTTTGGGGAATGCGGAGTACCCCTTCATTACCATCGCTCCCTGGTCCACTCTGGCCCGTAATGTGGTGTTCCTTGAGAATGAATAGCAATTAGAGAACAACGAGATTAAGCGTAAAAAAACAACCTTATTCCATAAATGAAACCCAACAAACGCCAATGCAGAGAAACTGGAGAAATCCCAAAGTTAACTGACATACCAGAACAACTGAATAAAGAACGAAGAGAATATCATCATCGTCATCATGTCGTGCCACAGTCACGGATATCCCTGACTTTCTCTCGCCGCTTCTCCCTATCGTTTATCTGGCAGGTCTTCAGGGCTACATCCCGTATCCTCACATAGCTGCTGTATGTATGTTCGACCTTTTTGATATTTTCTATGGAGACTTGTAAGGGGAAACATTATCACCATGTGTATTTTAACCTGCCTAGATTACGTACAACTATCGTTCATATACAAAATAAAACAGGACTTTTAAAAAGAGAAAAAAGCAGAAACAATGAAAGATGCAAACTACGCAGATGATCTCGCGCTTCTCCCAAATATAGCTGATCAAACGGAACATCCCCTTCATAGCAGCAGGAGGCAGTGGCTTCTGTATGACTGCAAATAAAATTCTGATTTAAAGTGGTAAGCCTTAGAAATTAATCGACCAGTCCATATACATCAGTAGCAACATCTCATCGACTGAAAGTGATGTCAACATATATTGAAATGCTATTGAAAGGTCTTTGATCATATGGAAATCTAATATTTCTAATGAAATAAAACGGGTCATTTTTTCTAAAGGGTGGCCATGTCGGTACTATCGCATGGATGCACCATCTAAACTCTAACGAAACTCTGGGAAAAAGCTGGGAACAACAGAAGAATGCTATGAGTTGTTTTAAACAAATCCTTGAAGCAGTACCCGACAAAAAGTAGTAGTACGGCTACTTACCATCAACCATACAAAAAGACGATAAGACATGCGAGACACTGCTGGAGAACAGAGAAGTGACGTTCTCTCATTGAATCCAACATATGGACGTGCCAATATTGTGGCCTTAGATACGAAGATCATTAAATAAGTTTCCTGACTTTTTTTGTATGGGCACTTTTATTGATAGTACACACATTAAACTCTAGTCACCTTCGAAGTAATCTCCTCCGGCTGCAATGCACTTATTGTACCGTTCCAACAACTTCTGGAAGGCCCCATCAAAGTCCTCTTGTGTGAGCGTGTCAATGACCTTCGTCACAGCTTTTTTCATCTCCTCAGTTGTCTCATAACGACAGCCTCTGAGCTTAGGGAATAACCAAAGTCACAGGGATCAAGATCTGGACTATAGGGAGGGTGCGCAACTGTCTTGATGCCCATCTTGCTCAAATAGTTTGTAACAAGGATGGAGTTGTGGACTGGTGTATTGCCGTGGTGTATTGTCCTGTCACTGACCCAATTTGGAGAGTGCTGGCCTCTTCTGACGGAATCTCTTCCTGAACTCCCTTAAAACCTCAACATAGTAACTCTAACCCAAACCGTTTGGCCAATTAACTCCCTGCCTTCCTTGAATCTCTTATTCCACTCACAAATTGATGCTCGATTCATGCAAGATGCTCAAGAAGCTGTTTGAAGCATTCCATACGTTTCTGTGGTATTTTTTCCAAGTTTAAAATATAATTGTATTGCATATCGTTCCTCTAAAGTGTCCTAACGTCCAGATTGAATTTTTGAAATTCACCAGATGTGACAATCAGGCTTTAGAAGCTGTTCATTAAAACCTGAAATCATAAAAATTAGTCAGTCGTCTCATAATATGTATAGCAATGACATATCTAATTTTCGAGTTTTAAATGCCTGTACAAAAGAGTCTAGAAACGTATTGAAGGCACCACGTATATCAGCTCTTTGTGGACAATGGATGAAGTTTAGAGGATCTGCCAGGAGCGATGGACGGTATGAACGGATAGCGAGAGAAAGACACAGAGATAGACAGAGACAGAGACAGAGAGAGACAAAAAGATTCAGGGAAATACAACTTGATGAAGATGATGATGATGATGGTAATTACACGTAAGAAAGACTGCCTTATTATCATATTTTATCGTTTAGTCACCCACATGGGTTTACGGTGCCAAGAAGCACCGACGAAATCCGTACACAGATCCTCTAACAAATAAATTATCCTGGGTATGACACTAAACTACATCCATGGATAAAACATAATTTATCTGCTCTGAGTGGAGGTAGAAAGTTACTACTCTGTGGTCATTGCCCTAAGATCTAGTACTTGTTAGGGTCCTCTCTAGTGGTTCTATTGATAGGTAAATCAAATGGATAAAAGAAACTTATTAGTATTGGAGATGAATACCTGAAACCTTATAATTGTGGAAAAAGAAATTATTATTGTTGATAAAATAGAAATTGGCACTTAAAACTAGATATTTAGATATTTTAAACACTATAGTATCTTGGTGTAATGGTTATCGTCGTAGGAAATGGACATGGTGACACGAGTTCAAATCCTGGACGAGACTGATTGCATTTCACATAGCACTAATACCATTGGGAAAGCTATGAATCCAATTATTCTCCCTCCAGCTATGGGTAAATAGTAGGACAGACTAGGTTCTTCAGCCTAGGAGAAGGAAAATTCTGATTTCAAACCTGTTAAACTCTGCCTACAAATTGACATTGTGTCATATCCTGCCCGAGCGGAGGGGGTTGGTAAATATATAATATATTGGAATACGTGAAAACATATCATTGTGTGTAATTGTCAGTAATTGGAATACTTAAAGACATATTACTGTGTGCAATGTTTTTGTTTTAATAATAGTTGCTTGAATCTATGTTTGAAATACATAAACCATGAAATAGTATGCAAATTGATATTATTGCATTGAAATACAAGAAACCATAGAACTGTAGGCAAATTATTTGTATTGAAGATTACGGCTTGAAGATATAGCTAATATGACTGGTGAGAATTGAATAGTGCTTAAAACTCTAAATTTGTTTGCAAAAAACGACTTCGGTTTAAATAACCCACCAAGGGTTGACGTGCTATAAAACCAAACAACGAAACCAACCTAACTTTTAATCACACATCTGATTATGATTTAATTTTCGTTATTTGCTTACAGAAATCGATATGTTGAGTATGAAGCGACTGATATCTTTATTGGTTTTGTCTCTTATGAAAACAGAATGTACTTAAAATCAGACACAGCCAAGACTTCACTCTATGTAATGTCCAAGAATAAATTCAGTCAAAGATCATGTATATACGATTGTTAGAAATGTCAGAATCATGCCTAAAACTATTTTCAAGTAATGAATATGAAGTAATATTAGACAGTGGTTGTATGTAATTTGCATATGAAGGGATGGATGGGTGCTACTTAAAGAAAGGAGGACATACAAAAAGAGGATGGACACCATTGGTAATATAATGGTTAGCAAGCTAGATTACCAGATTATTGTGTTTGAGTTTGATTCTGCCTTGACAATCCATAATCTTGGCCTTGAGCCACAACTCAGATAGGCTTAGTATATAATTATACAAAAAAGGGTAGGTACGATACACATAATAGATTGTGTAAGAAGCTAGATTAACAGACCATTGTAATTGAATTTGTGTCTCACTGGGCGACCCTTACTACAGGTCTTGAGCCAAATCTAAGATAAGTTTAATGTAACATATCACAAAATGAGTGAGTTGAATTCGAGACTTAAAACAGAAAAAATATATATACTGCCGAAAAAAGATGAAAACTTCTAAATGCTCATGGTTGAAAAACACATTAAATGTAACAGGTTTACAATAACTGAGCCCATTGGCAAATTAATATGTGAACAGTTTCGAAAAGCAGGTATATCACTAATCCTCAGATCCTATATACTGTATACACTCAATAAATGTTAGTACAAACATCTATTTTTGCATGCTTACATGAGCACCGGTAGAAATCTTTCAGCGCCTCAAGATGACAAAATAATTTAAAAATTTATTTCGGAATATCTCCAACCCGCGAGCATGGACTGGGTTGTGCGCTGGTCAAAATCGACATCCACCTCCAAGCTGTATGAATTTTATTTTCCATCCGTCTAGCTTAAACTGTTGCACTCTTAACACCTTCCCTCCAGGATAGTTTTCACCTCAGCTCAAAAATTAACAAAAGTTCGAGCACAAAACACATTCAAACTTCGCTCAGGGATACGGGTGTTTTTGTTTAGAGCTATTCCATCACCACTTTAAAAGTGAAAAAAAAAAAATACTGAGAGTGGATTTGATATTAGAATTTTCATTTTTATTATCAACCGCAATATTCACGAGCCTGAAAAGCCAAATTATTGTGTATGATAAAAATTATAGTAAATAAATATAGTTGGCGACTGCAGTCGAAGGTGACCCGAAGGCTCCATTTTCGATAGCTACTACACCAAGGTGTAGGGGAGGGTGCTACTACATTCCCAGGATTGACCCACTTTACCCTGGATCCCTACCTTATAATGCTCAGTGTTAAACAAGGTGGCATCAAGTATCATTTTTTTAGTCTTTTGTATGACTCGACCTGGGATTAGAACTCAGGTCTCCCGAGCCATTAGCGAACACTCTAACCATTAGACCAATGTCCGGTGAAAAAAAAATTATACACCACACAAAACTCTGAATTTACAGTATAGAATGATCTCGAAATATTGAACTGTACAGTAAATTACAGTTCATATTCGAACTATTGGATATACAGTGTATATTTAAGGTCAGCTTAAATTATCAGTCTTAAACAATACAAATAGCGGCCGAGTAAAAAAAAAAAAAGCTGTGAATAGATGTGATATTAAAAATTTTCGTTTTGACTATCTAACGGAATATCCCTAAACCCCAAATAACGAGGTGACCGTAAATATATTTACTCAACTCTTGACTACAACCAGAATACGACACAGGATCATTTTAAAGGAGGACAGCTGGTTTGGTTTTTGGTTTCTTTGTTTAATGGTATATCAACCTTTGTAGGTAATTTAATGCCAAAGCCATTCTCCTAGAAGAACAGTAGTGGTACTATTTAACCCATAGCTGGGAGGATAAGGGGGTTCATACCTTTCCCAAGGGTATTTGCTCGAAAGTGAACGTAATAGCGCGACTGGAGTACGAACTCGCTTACTACGATTCCGCAGTCCATCGCTTTAACCATTACGCCACGAGGACACCCCCACAGCTGGTTTGAACTCAGAGTTTCCTTCTATTAGACTGGTTGCCAAACCAAAGGAAAAGACGCTGGTTTACCCTATTTTACCATAGCTGAGGGAGGAGATATGGATTCATGCCTTTCTCTAGCGCATTAGGGTGAAGTCAAACGCAAACAAATCCGTTCAAATTTTGAATGCAGGTCACCAATTCCATTTCCTACTACGATAAACATTATGCTAAGAGCGCCTCCTAAATTATTACATATTAAAATACCGAATAGAAATGGGGTTCTGCACAAGACATAGTGTCTATATTGTTTTGTAAAATAGAGTGCAATTTGAACTATAAGATTCACAGTGTATAATAAACCAACCTTATATCAAAATATGGGACTTATCTTGCATGTTAAAATAATGTTCAATCCGAAATGGTTTGTCATCTGCTTGTTTTGTTTTACGGCGTATCAACTCTTTTCAGATCATTTAACGCCAATTTAAATTTCAAACAATTCAGTTTAGTGTAAGTATACACTTATCCAGGGATGGCTGGTAAAGTCGACCCCTGTCTGTTTGTAAAGCACTTAAAAGTCTGCGCGATGAGTTGGTAGGCTGGCCATAAAATTCAGTAGCACGGGTCTGGTGTTGTATCTCCTGCATCCAGCACAATATGCCAGGATCTTGTTGACGGCCTGCTTTCCCCGTGGAACCCGGTGGCTGCTCCGCTTCAATTCGGACCCGGTTGAGCCAGTTCCCAGATAGAAACATCTTGCGAGACAAGAATCAACCCATCCGAATCTAGGAAAATATCCAAAGAGCAGACCCGCATGGGCTCCGATTTTCACACAGGCTCCCTTAGGTACTCAATTTCCGTTTGAAATTCTTGAACCTGAGGAATTTCCATCAAGTAGATCGTTGCCTTAGAATTGTTGTCCCATTCACGCTCGAGTTGATGGCCTTGAACTTGAACACCATTAAGTTAACCCTCAACATACGAGAAAAGGTGAACGGGAATTATGGAAGGGTACTCCTGCCCCAAGATCACAGAACAATACACCGAAGTACGTACCATCTGCTGGCATCACTCGGTCAAACAGTGTAAGTCTTGTACCGACCACTAGAGGATCCCTTCATGCTGCCAGGAAGAACCAGAACACTAAAATCCAAAGTTGGATTTGAATTTCCTCAACATCAACGCTCTTGCGATCAGGTCAGCTAGATTTTGCCAAATTGCCACATATCTAAAGAGAGGTCTCAAACCTGTCGAGATTCCAATCTAAGGTTAATCTGCAATATGTCCTTAAGTCGGTTCTTAGTGAAGATATTTCTGCTAGACATGGATTGGGATAAAAGCCAGAACACCACCTAGGTGACCAGTTGGTAGCGACAAACCCTCCACAGTTGTCCAGGATGGTTGGTATGCACTTCAGGACAAGATAAACCGCCATCAACTCCAACAGTGGCTGAGTTTGGTCCTGCATCGGTGCAACCTTTGCCTTTACAAACATCAAGGATGATCGTTGGTTCTGTACAATGTAGGCAGTAAATCCATATGCCTTCCTAGAAGCGACGCAAAAGAGGTATATATCACCGGGTTGTCCCCAATAAGGGCCTGTCGATTGATAGATCCCTGAAAGGTTCCTTCCAACCACCCGGAACCTCAGGTAAGAGATGATCGTCCTAACCAGAACTATTTTTCCATGTAGACCTAAAAAGTACACGGCTGTGGAAACATAACAGAGAGAGAGAGAGAGAGAGAGAAACAATACGTAAAAAATCTTGGCCTTCTTGGAAAAGACCCCTCCTTCATTGAAGCACTGAGATCACAATTGACGGGGTTCATGTGTATTTCCTCTGAAAGGGGATTGTATCGGTACCCCAGTACCCTCTCCCATTTATCATCGAGTACGCTCAGCGAACCATCCTCTTTTATCCTCTCACGAGGAGGGGGGCTTATCATTGGTTTTGAAGGACTGAATAACGAATCCTCCTTCAAGCAAACATTCCCTTTCCAGGGTGTACAAATCAGCAAGCAAATGCGGGTCTGCCTCCTATGTAACAAGGTTGTCCACGTAGAACAGTTTTTCCATCATTCAGTGGCAAGCGTCCTGCGAAATTTTAGAATATACCCCAGTATGAGTGTGCAATATCGAAAGCAGCAAAGATGATCCCCATCCTTGAGGAAGAAACAGACCCTGTTCCTATCAGCTTCCAGTCTGAGATGGATTATGAGGAATGCCTTCCACCGGGTTTCCGCCAGCTGGACACATTTGTTGGCTCTGAAGAACAGTAACAAATTTAACATGAAAGGTTGACGCCAGAGTAAGCAGCCTCGTTCAGTGACACGCTGTTACCTGTTTTAAACTGCAATTGAACACTGGTATGATCTTAGTTGTAGCTGTCTGGTCAGATTTTTAAAAGAGGTCGATGAGGTATCTATACGTATTTATCAAATTCGTCGGGTGGCACAAAGATCTCCTCAACTATTCCGTCCTGCTCCAGCTGATGGAATATATCCAAGTATTCCTGATACATCTTTTTTTTGGTGGGGGTCTCTGGCCACCAGGTCTAGAATGCACAAAGAAACAATGTGATTGGATGACTCTCAGGAGAGCTTGTCAGTATGCCACAGAAGCTTCACTTAGTATTATCCATCCAGAGCACAGTTGGTATCCCAGGGTCTCCAGGTTGGCTACCAAAACTGGAGAAGCCAAAGCGTTCCCGGACCCACCAAATTAATGTCCAGAACCACCTCCCTGAAACTCCGGTTACACTCACCAAGGAGAGTAAACAGCTTACGCTGGCACTCAACGCTACGCCTCACTCGAACACAAGGTTCGGAGTGCATCAGCAGCTAAATGCGAACGCTCACTGCCTGTGTCCAGGAGGAAATTAACAAAAACAGACGTTTTCCTTGGATGAAGGTAACAAAACAGACGGTGAGCAAGACGCAGGAATACCCAGCCCATGTCCAGAAGTAAGAATCAACATAAAAGGAAGAAGTGGCTCCAGACTTCCTCGTGTGTCCCCAGAAGAATTCAGGCCAGAAGTGAATGTGGAACAGGGAGCCGCGCTTCCCTTGACCAATAGTCGTTTGATAGTTTCACATGTGACTTCTTATATGGAAGATAAGGATTGTATCCGCTTTCCAGTCAGTTTAATCATTTTTCCCTTAAATTCCTTGGGAATTGTCTGGAAGATGATTTATGCCATTAGGCGAGATCCACCTGAATCATCCACCGAAAAGATGCTGAAGCAGGAGTTCAATCGCTCCTTCAAAAGTGAGGCAGTCCTGAAAATTAATTCACCCAGAACTGAAAAGGAGGTATTTTTCTTGGTTACGTAATCGATGATGTCTTAGGAAATCTGAACGATTATTTCATCGATATCTAAATACTTTCTCTTCAACACGCTGATAGTTATCGTCTGTGCAGCTCAGATGGTTGATTTGCCGTAACCCTCGATCGGTAGGGAGCATTTCCATAAATTCAGTCGCTCCACGTCATTAGGTTGCCAACCACACAGTTTTGAAATCTCGACAAGAAATTCATAAAAGTCATGTGATCGGCAATCATCTTAAGACCACTGAACATTCGTCGAGTTATCTGAATCTGCGGTGGCCTGACAACAAAGGAAGGAAAACCTCTTCCAGGTGTAGACATCGCAGTAACAGACGGGGAAAAAATTGGCAGTTGGTGGAGGCAAGGAACAATCCAGTCCATCTAGTTTTCTTTGATACTCCATTAGTTGGAACGACCAACCAAACTTGCTCTCCATTAAATTCGACTCAGGAACCGGTTTGGTTATGCAAATTTCAATCTCGTTAATGTATGCAATAAAATCCTACTGGAAGACAGAGTAAACATATGGGGTCACTCTGTCTCCGAAGCGATGTTTCAGTCATTTCTCAACCTAGATTTTCAGCACGGTCATCTGGTGAAGAAACTGTTCTCTGGAAACGTTCGTCCTGTTAACCTGAGGAAGCAATTAACGTGGAATCGTCAAAAGGGAAAGAATCTGCAGAATTCTCGAAAAAAATAACTTCGACGGAGGTACCCGGGAAGGAGCAGGTAGCCAGGTGAGGTTGCAAAAAGAAATCTTTTCTTTTAACGACGGGATCTGGTAACAATAGGAACTGTAAATAAGAATTAAGGTAGATATGGCAGATGCTTACATAGAGTATACAGTAACGTGACTGTTCTCTACTCAAAAGGAAAAAAAGAAAGGTAAAAGGATCTGAATATATACTCTTAGGAACTGCCTTCCACCATCCTCCCACTCTCACCCCGACCATAAAAACGCTTGTTCCTTGTTCTGGTTGGCAAGTTGTTCCCTGAAGGCTACCATCCGTAAGTAACCCACTTTGTTAATTTTCTTTTTCTTTTTTACAAGTTAAATGCTAAAACAGTTCTATTTCAAACAATTCAGTTTACGATAAGTATACAGTTTCAATGTCAAAAGCAGTTCTAGGTCTAACAATTCAGTTTAGTATAAGTACACAGTTTAGTTCTATTTAAAAACAGATCAGTCAAGCAGAAGAACAAAGTTTCAATGTCAAAAACAGTTCTCTTTGAAACAATACAATTTAGCATAAATACAAAGTTTAGTTCTATTTGACCCATAGATAGGACATTATCAGGTGCTACCCCTCCGAGACTGAGTTGACCTGGGAGCGATTGCAATGAAGTTCCTAGAGTCTCACCAGCAGATTGTTTATATCTAGGACACGCGTTGATGGGGTGGGGTTACTCCTCTGAAAAGAAACAGTCAGCGTATCCAACAGCCCCAGCAGACTGGGCAATTAATACGAAATATTGGATTTACGATGTATATTAGAGTTCTGTTCAGCCCAAAATAATTATCTTAGATGTACCGGCTCCTTGGCCAAATGGATAGAGTGTTTGCCAATGGTCTAGGAGATCTGGATTCAATCCCAGATCGCGTCATACCAATGACTTTAAAAATGGTTCTTGATACCTCCTTGATTAACACTCAGCAATATAAGGTATGGATATATAAGGTAAAGTGGAGCAATCCAGGGAAAGGAGTAGCACCCTTCTCTACATCTCAGTGTAGTAGTTATTGAAAAGGGAGCCTTCTGGCTGCCTTCGACAACGGGCCGCCAACTTTACTTTTACTTGTAAGAAAAGTGATAATGATGATTATATATAACGATAACACTGGTTTACAAAAATAAATTTTTGGTCTGAGGCAAGAATGGGGATAGGTGTTTTTTGTTAATTTTGGTGTGCTGAATTCAAATTTATAAATAGTTTTGCGCTATCACCTCTAGTTTTCTGGCTTTTAAATAGTCTCATTTTAGTATAAACAGAGAATATATGTGCAGCTTATAACAGATAAACACGATAGATAAAGAACACTGATTGAATCAATATACTTGGATGACACAATTACACAATTCATAGTACCACAGACAGTCAAAAGTGTGTTTTCTTCAGTCAAAAGTGTGATCTGGTATATTTTGCCTCCGGGATGTCACGCAAAAGCATCCAGCAGAAGTCTCCCATCATGCCGGGGTTCCATTTGCCTTGATAGTTGCTCTCCATCTGCGTAATGTCTTGATGGAATCTTTCTCCATGCTCATCACTCACAGCTCCAAGGTTTGGCGGGAAGAAGTTGAGGTAGGATGGAGAAAATTAATATTGAGTGACATTCGGCACCCCATATCCTCGTAAGACTTTAGCAACTTCTCAATACAGGTTTGGTGATCTGGTACGCGTGTGTTACCAAGGAAGCCACTACAGACTGACTTGAATGCTTCCTTTAAGTTAAGAAGCTCCTCAAAATTAGTATCCTTCAGCACTTCTCGGATCTGAGGTCCGACAAAAATGCCCTCTTTGAGCTTAGCAGCACTAAGACCTGGGAACACAGTAGATAAGTGTTGGAAGGCAGCACCATTTGTGTGCATCGCCTTCACGAAATTCTTCATCAAACCAAGCTTGATGTGAGGAGGAGGAAGAAGCACCTTATTCATGTCTACCAGAGGATTCTCTTTGAGGCAGTGTTCGCCAGGAACAAAAGTGCTTCTAGACCCCCAGTTTTTCTGCTTGTATTGCTGGGATACAGCTCGACTATCCCAGAGACAGAGAAAACAATAGTACTTTGTGAAGCCGCTTGCATACCCATAAGAAGACCAATGACCTTATTTGTCCCGATTCCTGAAACTGGTGATCCTTACATCTTCCTGGACTAGGTTCCACTGATTAAGCCGAGAAGCCAAGAGCCCTGACTGCTGTTTTGACAGATACAAATCACGAGCAAGATCATTCAGATCTTTTTGCGTGATCCAGTGTGGCTCATTGCCACTTGTTCCTGAATATGTAGACTCAATATCTTCCAAAGATATTGACTCGGCAGAATCCCTCCTTGAAAGCATTTCTTCATCTGATGAGGAAAGAAGATTCTTATTTACTAGAGGTGTGGGTACAGAAAGATCATTTGAATGGGGAATGGGTCTCATAGCAGATCGAAGGTTGGGATATTTGATCTTTTTCCAAGAAGAGGCATTGAAAGCAGTTATATTAGTTAAACAAAAAGGAAAATCTTCTGCGTGGTTTCGCGGGTCTCTCCAAACCATCGGGACTGCAAAGTTGAAAGCCGCTTTCTTGCCATTAAACCATGCAGTTAGTCCATTGTAGCAGGGTTTACAACAGATGTGTGGAGCCTAAGACTTGTCCTGATCACCAATTTTACAGTCAAAATAGTGAAAGTAGGCGGTTCTGAGGAGGGAAGTGATAGTTCGACGCTGTGCAACTGTCGTGAAGTCCCCACACACGTAGCAGAAAGAATTGGCCTTGTTGAGGAATCCTCGACATTTTGACGTGCTTGAAGCCATTGGAGAATCTGAAAATACAACAAAATAAAACTAAATATGCATTTGAAAATGTAATACTAATATTTAGTAACCCAAAAGATGTGTAACACGATAGTTGAGGGACACCAACCTCCTGCGCCGCCTGTGAGACAACCTCTTCCAATGACTGCCAGAGTGTGGATTGAGACCTGCTGCCTTAACTGTCAAAATCCATCTTGATATATATATATATATATATATATATATATATATATATATATATATATATATATATATATATATATAATGTAATGCTATCACTTATAATTAGTGCATAATAACTAAAAAATATGCCATAAGTCTCACAATATTAGAATTAACCCTGAATTCATATACGCCTCTATGTACCGTATATGCACAAAATGCACACTATGCATATAAAAAAAAACTAGAAGTGATGAGTAAAAACGGATTTCAAATTTGAATTCAGCGCCCTCAAATTAGGTGAAATCGGGTATTTTTGTGCTTGCCTCAATTTCTTTGTAAGCCAGTGTAATCATCGTTGAAAGTGAACACGGCAAATCGACTCATGTAGCGCTTCTATACCTGGGAAGGATATGAATCCAATTATACTCCGTCTTGCTATAAATGAATAGTAAAGCAGAATAAAGCTTTAACCTTGTTTTTGCAACCGGTATAGGAGAAGGGAGACTTTAAATTCAAACCTGTGAACCTCCGCGTAAAATTTAACTTGGTGTTGTATCCACCTCGTGCGGAGGAATTAAGTAAATACATGTAGAAAATTGATTCAAACTTAATCCATCTGGTTGCAATGACCTTTAAATCGATGATTTTTTTTAAAATTTCAAGTTAATATTCTCATCTTGATTGTTAATCAGAATCCAAAGTTTAGAATTTCTTTTCTGTCGCTATCAACAACTGTGTTGTAATTAATCATTTTCTGTAGATATATATTTCTGATATGTTGCTTTAATAAACCCCTAAACAAATCTAAACCAATAAAAAATATCTTTAGAAATCAAAGCAAAAAATCTAGCCAGACCGAAAACAGAAAGTTAGTATCAGATAAAACTTCAATTCCGATATTTAATGACTCAAAGCCAGACAATTTACAAAAAATCCGTCTTTAGAGTTCCAGTTTAGAAAATGTTCTTTGAATTTATTGTTAAGTGTCATCGCTTAGCAAGACTGAGATATTGGTACAAACTGCCAAGCACCTGCATAGTTTTTACAGGAGATGCAAACCTCAGGAGGTTCTTCATAAAGATTAGCATACATTTTCTAAATGAGAAAGATACGTTTATTAAGATTGAGGTGACAAAAAAGAAATTTCTGAAATCTACCTAAAACATGTAAAGACTCCCCCGAATAAAGGATGTACTCTTTATTAAACTTATATACTAAACTTTATTTTGAACAGGACCAGAACTATCAGTTAATCCCTGAGAATAAAACTCAATGATAATGTATTTCGAGCTAATTTGATAATCTTTATACAACGTAATGAGTCCATTAAAAAGTACGCATACCTTGATTTTGGCATCCGGACACACAGTTATGGGATCATATTTACCCAACCCCTCTCGGCAGGTTATGACACAAGGTCAATTTTTTAAGCGGAGTTTAACAGGTTTGAATTCAGAGTTTTCCTTCTCCTAGACTAGTTGCCTCAGCAAGACTGAAGAACCTAGTCTGCCCTACTATTTACACATAGCTGGAGGGAGAATAATTGGATTCATACCTTTCCCAAGGGTATTAGTACTATGTGAAATGCAAACAGTCTCGTCCAGGATGTGAATTCGTGTCGCCATGTCCATTTCCAACGACGATAACCATTACACCACGGGCACCTCCATAAACGATAACCATTACACCACAGGAACCTCAACAGTTATGAGATACCCAGTAAGAATCGTACTCAACATCAATATACAGCCATCCGGGTTTGCCAACAATGACCCAATCCAAGGATTCCTTTATATATTAAGCATACCTTAGATTTGGCACTTGGCCACACAAACATTGGACAACCGATGAGAATTAGTTTAATAATTTTTACATCTCGCGTGATTGGTCAGAGTTACCATGGTATTGGTAGCTTTATATACACGAATCCCTTTTCTTTTGAATGGAGAAAACGTCGTATGAAACAACATGCGTTATATATAGAAAGTACTGCATTGCATAATCCTGTGTTTCGCTAAAGACATAAACACTGAGTCTCGTGATCAAAATGTTTCAGGAATTGACACTGGCGTGTCTAGATGTCGTCTTGAAGTGAAAATATGATCACTTTGTTATATAAGTTGCTCACAACATCACCGCAAGATCCAACCATAGGATGTGGTCTATAAGAACTAGTGTTGGATAAGTGTCAATTTACCGTGAGCTTTGATGCAATTTATGATTTTGTACTTTAGAATTATCATTGATCCCATCAAAAAGGACTCTTCCACATTGTGACGTCTTTTTTATACCCTGTTGGGTGTCAAATCATTCTCCTCAGGTACGTCTGATGGTTAACTCAGTTAAACAATCGACGATTCATCCATGGTAATATGATTGGTTAGTCGATTGATTGGGTTTTATGGCATTTCAAACTTTGCAGGTTTGAATACCAAATCGATTTTTATACAAATAATCAGTTCCATTTCAAACAATTCAATTTAGTATAAGTAAAGAGTTTAATTGTCAAAAGCATTTCTATTTCAAACTATTCAGTCTATTCAAACAGTTCTCATTCAGCAAATTCAGTTTAGTATAAGTACACATTTTGTTTACAAGCAGTTAAATGTCAAAACACTTCTCTATTAAACAATTCAGGTTAGTGTAAGTATAGTTTCAATGTCAAAAATAGTTCCATTTCAAATAATTCATTTTAGCATAAGCTGGCAGTCTAAATGTAAGGACAGTTCAATAGTAAAAAAAAACATTTATATTTCAAACTATTCGGTCTATTCAAACAGTTCTAATTCAGCAAATTCAGTTTGAAGAGTACTGGCTTCTTCCAACGGAATATCTTCCTGAACTTCCATAAAACCTCAACAGAGTAACCCTAACCCTAACCCTTTGGCCAATCAACTCTGGTCTATAGACTTCCTTACTCCTCTCACACCTCTCATCATCCTTCACAGACTCCCTGCCTTCCTTGAATTGCTTATGCCATTCAAAAACTGCTGCTCAATTCATATTAAGATGCTCCAAAAGCGGTCTGAAGCATTCCATACGTTTCTGTGGCATCTTTTCCAAGTTTAAAACACAATTTTATTGCATATCCTCCTTCTAAAGTGTCAGATTGCATTTTTGAAATTCACCAGCTTTGACAATCAGGCTTTAGTAGGGTGTATTCCAATTGCTGCTCTAGCTGTTCCTTTCAACCTGAAATCAGTCGTCTGATAAGATGAATAGCAATAACATAGTGAATTTTCAAGAGTCTATGCCAATTTTAAATGCCTGTAAAAAATAAGTTTGGAAACCAATTAAATGCACCTCGTAAGTACAGTTCAATAGTCAAAAACATTTCTATTTAGGCTATTTGATTTAGTTAAACAGAGCTAATTTAAAAAGTTAAATTAGCATAAGCATGCAGTTAGGTTCTATTTAACCCATAGATAGGGCCCTATCAGGTGCTACCACTATGGGCCAGAGTGGACCTGGGAGCAGTGGCAACGAAGAGGTGCTCTGTATTCCACAAAGCTGCAGCTTTCCTGGAACCTCACCATCAGATCATTTAGTGTCATATCCAGAACACTCTTTGGTGAGGGGGTCTTACCCCTCTGCAGAGGTGCAGTCGGTATATTCTACAGCCCCAGCCGACTGGGCAAATGGTAATATGAAGTTACATGGCACCAGAAGTTTTTGAACGATATGACAATTAGTTACTTTGAATTTGGGAAGAATTATATGCATTGCGAATTACATTCTAAAGAGTAATATTGTCACATAACAGCTCCGATTAATTCGAAGTTTTAAAGGTTTTTTTCTCCTTAAAAGCCACGACACTTCAACATAAATTTAGAAAATGATAGATTTTTTTAAATAAGTAATAGTTAAAAACCCGATTAAAAGTCTCGCAATAAAAATGGAAAGCAAATTATCAATGTATGTTTGTCAACTTCCTTTGTCACATTGTTTCAAGTCACAACCTTCGAGTTCCTGGCATTGATATATTAAAATTTCTTTCCCGTCCATGATATAGAAATATAACATAGCACTTGCCATAATTTACAAATAACTGTTCTCGGCAACTTTAATAAATTTACATCTCTTTGATTAGAAGTCTTGTTAAATCACTAAGCTTCAGTTATGATCCACGTAAATATTATCTTTACCATATTAATTTAGATTGAGGTTAAAATATAATATTCTCATTGACATTAGTCAATTTTTAATTTTCCGAATCAAACAATGAAGATGCACAGTGTAATATAAGTTTGGTAATTAGAATTTTAATTAAACGGATCTAAAATAATTTTCCCAAAAATTAATCCGCCTAACTGTGTTCGATTCTATAAAAGATATGACGAATCGTAAAAAAGACTCGCAATAAAAAAAAAGAAGATGGAATTAATTTTAGACATAAAGTTGATTTTTACTTTGAACAAATGAAAAGCGTTATATTAAAAATCGATGATGCTGAAATCTATTAAAATCAATCACACAGAGGCAGAAACAGCCATACGGGCACACACAGACGCAGGCACACATACCTACATATAAAGAGAGGAACCAACAAAATATGTTCAAAAGCCATCTAGACTGTTGCGGTCTTTACTAACATTCAATAAACAATAATTGAAACGTTAGTCTTCTTCACACTAATTCCCTTGATATTCTGCATTCGATCCAGCGAGTTTATCTTTGGTCAAAGCACTTCTGAAGGTTTTTGTAAATGATGCAAAGCTGTACCATCGTATTTCTTTTCATCATCATGTCACGCAAGCAGCACGAATATCCCTGACCCTCTCTCACCATCCCTCCTTATCGTCCATTGCTTCTGGCAGGTCTTTAGGGCTACATCCCGTAACAGCATAGAGCTGCTGTATGTATGTTCGAGTTGGTCGTCTTATCCTTGCTTGTCCAGGTGAAGGGGTCCACACGAGTACATCACTTATGAGCTCGTACCTACTTCTCCAGCAGTGTCCCGCATGTCTGGTTCGTCTAGTTAGTTTTCGTGATCGGTCTTAGGTAACCGTACAGCTGCTGCTTTGTGGGGTGCTGCTTCCAGGATTTGTTCAATGTTGCTCGCAGCATTCTTGTGTAGTTGCTGTCAAGCTTTTTCTCAATACGTCTTGTAGTGCATCCATTTAACAGTATCGACACGACCGTTCCATGGAAGAAACGATTTTCATTCTATTGATCAGGTCTGACTTCCATATAACCGATAGTCTATGGTTAGCTGTTCATGCCTTTGCTAGTCGCGTGTTGCTGTCTGTCTCGGTTGATGATACACTGCTTCCTAGGTAAGTAAACTTGTCTACTAGTTTTCAAAGGCTACCGTTTACTGTGGAGATGTCACCTGTTTGATTAAAGCACATATATTCCATCTTATGGTCATTGACATGGAGGCCTATGCCTGCAGCGGCTAGTTCCAAACTATGTAGCAGGGTTTTGGCTTAGGCGGTTGCATTTGCCAGAAGCCCTATGTCATCGGCGTAGTCCACCTCTGTAATTGTTTCCGCGAGGTATCTTCTGATTCATTCCTTTGTTAGCTTGAAACCGTTCAAATGCTCAGATTTTTCCCTCTGTAAGTGGGCTTAGAATAAACTGACTGGATCCCCTGGAGGGGATTAAAACCTACCCCAAAAAGGAATGTTTTGCGAATATCACTAAACTGCGTCTGATGGTGAGGTTCACGTTCTGAAGATCCAGGTAGTGCAGAGTACCATTTCATTGCTATTGGTCCCAGGTTCACAGTGACCTTGAGATTTTAGTAGCTGTGAAGGTCCTATCGAGGGATCAAATTGATCTATTTAAAGACTGTTTGTATTCAATAGGATCTTGTGCAAAAAGAAACTCTTTAGGAAGAAATGCATGAAAGTGTAAATAAGAACCAACAATGAAATTGATTCCGTAACATCTAAGCATATCATATTTACCCAACCCCTCCGCTCAGGCAGGATATGACAAGGTCAATTTTAAGCGCAGTTTAACAGGTTTGAATTCAGAGTTTCCTTCTCCTAGACTAATTGCCTCACCAAGGCTGAAGAACCTTGTCTGCCCTACTATTTATCTATAGCTGGAGGGAGAATAATTGGATTCATGCATTTCCAAAGGGTATTAGTGCTATGTGAAATGCAATCAGTCTCGTCCAGGATTTGAACTCGTGTCGCCGTGTCCATTTCCTACGAGGATAACCATTACACCACGGGCACCTCCGTTTTTTCCCCAACCCCTCCACTCGGGTAGGATATGACACAAGGTCAATTTTTAAGCGGAGTTTAACAGGTTTCAATTCAGAGTTTTCCTTCTCCTAGACTAGTTGCCTCACCAAGGCTGAAGAACCTAGTCTGCTCTGTTATTTACCCATAGCTGGAGAGAGAATAATTGGATTCATACCTTTCCCAAGGGTATTAGTACTATGTGAAATGCAATCAGTCTCGTCCAGGATTTGAACTCGTGTCGCCGTGTCCATTTAAGCATAAAACAACACTAGATTCGCTGACATGCCGTTAAAATCAATCAATCAATAAATTTGTGGAGGCATGTAAAGGTTTTTGATTACGGTTTTCAACCGATTAATTTTACACCAGCTCACTTGTTCAGTAATGGGTTAATTGCTATCAAAAGTGGATCGAAAAAAAAGAATCTATTACATCAATGGATCATGAAACTTATATTTGATTTCAGGATAAGTTTTTCGTCTAGGCCTTAAACAGCGAATTGGGGAACAGGAGATTAGAGAAAGAATCGGGACCATCCAGACCACAGCACTGTTAACATCAGCTAGAATACTTAGAATAATCTAAGAAACGTCAGGAAACTTGCTGTCAATCCAAAAAATATACAAAAATCACCAGATGAAATAGGTGTAAAAAAATTGCATAGTGTGAAAAAATAATTATAATCTTGACCAAGTTTTAATTAACTAGAAAAGAAACTATCATCAAATGGAATCGAAAAACTGGACCCTACCAAAGAATGGAAATTCTTTGATTGAGATACCCGGCGTCACTGGGTGGAACCATTTTGAAGAATCTGTAAAATAGACTTTTGCGAATATTCTGAACGATAAAAAGACTCCATAGATTTATGTAATTTCAATATCGACTTCTTAATGTATTATTGCTGAGTTATATTTATTTACGAATCTTTGCTTAATCTTGCCAAAGGTCAGAATTTTTTTAGAGTATTTGATGCTCCACCATATTTCATCGGTTAAGTAATGTAGAGGTTCAAATTCGATGATCAGATAAAGATATATCTTATTATGATAAATCATCTTATGTCACTTTTCTTGATGAAAATACATCAATGCCAATAAAAGACATTTCAGCTGCTTTTTCTTATAACAGTCTTTGAATTTCTTTAAAGCAGCGTTAATAATTCCAGACTAGAATTTATTTATGGCACTAAAATAGGAACCTTAAAGCTGTCATAAAAAGCAAAATAACAAAAGATGAAAGTAATATTAGCCAAAAATAATAAATCCTAATACATTTAGTAGATCTATAAATAACTATATATTATTAATGTTTATAAAAGAAAATAAATTGTGGTATAGAGGTAATAGGTTATAAAGATTATAGATATATTGTTTACACACAAAAAAAAACACAGATACACACACACGTCTATATAAATGGAGTTATGTCCATATATATATATATATATATATGTGTGTGTGTGTGTGTGTGTGTGTGTGTGTGTGTGTGTGTGCGCACGCGCATCGCTACAGTATTCGAATGTTCCCTTTATTGCCATGACTTCAGGGTCTACTTTAACTAGATTACAAATTAAAAATCTATCTTGAAATAAAATTTCACAACGAATCGAAAATATTGCGTCCAGTGTATATATATATATATATATATATATATATATATATATATGTGTGTGTGTGTGTGTGTGTGTGTGTGTGTGTGTGTGTGTGTGTGTGTGTGCGTGCTGCCTTTGACGGTATATAAGACATAAGATTGTATAAGACGCACTCCAATTTCTGCAAGGCAAATCAAGAAATATTTTTAGTGAAAATAAGTACTGGTCTTATCATGCTTGATGAAATTAATACAATGAATATTATGAATGCTAACACTTTAATTTCCCCATAATAGCCTTTTTAAAGCATTAATATAGTTATATGAAAGTTACCCAAATGTCTGAGCTAATAAGAGTTACCAGGTAGCTAATTTCGGCCGACTATCGCAAATTTTTAACAAACTAATGGCATATAGGAAAGATGGGAATTTTAAAAAAGTATTTTATTTTTAAAAAAGTGCGCTAGATATGCTACTCCCCTATCCCCGTATGGTTGAGTTCTCTGGTGAAAAAGTAATTGTGTTGCCATTACCTTACATTGCAAGCCTCTTCAAATATGAATTGAGGTCTCGGTAGCCGTTGAACGGATGTATGTAACCAATTGTAATTGTGATTCATAACCGTTTAAAATTTACTTCACATGTAATAGCTCCTCGTGGCTGAATGGTTAGACGAGTGGACTGGCGTTTGAGTCAACCGGGTTTCGATCCCAGCTACGGGAAGCTACTGTCTAGCCACACCGATGAGTTCTGATCGAACGAAACAGATCTGTTTGTGGTTGACTATATATAGTATCAAAACTTCTCATTATTGAGAGAAATCTCAATAAAAAGGTTCATTTTAAACAGATGTTTACGTTCATTTTAAGTTTTCAAACCTTTGCATTTTGAAAATATCTATTTAGAAAAATAAATTCTCCTTACTGATAGTGTATGCTCGAAACTAGTTGGAGCTGATAACAAATTAATGAAACTTATTTATCAACTTTTATACGTTGATGTTTTATTCGCGCGCTGACACAGGAAATTAAAAATTGCAAAAATATCATTTAATCTATCATTATCAGACTTCGCTGAAAGGATTTTGCTATTAAACATGTACATCTTAATCCTGTATGCAAGATTCATTTAGTTTAATATTGTTGAATTAACATTGTTGAATTAACATTATTTTCTTCAACCTTTGGGAAAAGAAGCTGTCAAAGAAATTTCTTTTTTAACCACACCTGCTCAATTGAACTTCGTAGCGCATTGGACTGTAAAAGTAATATTTATTTGATACCTGTAATTCTTATTGATTTATTTCCAACCCTTTTTTATTTATTTTTTTTTGTTTGTTTTTTCTCCCATTATAAAACTCAGAACTAGTTTCATGAATTTTTGTCTAGTACTTTTCTTTTGTTTCCAGTCAGTATAAAGAAAAACTGCCCGAAACAACCCGAAAAATAACAGTTGCAACGTGAAAGATTGAAAAATAATCAAACAGTTCCAAAACTAAATACGGAACAGAACAAGGTTTCTAGTATGGCCTAATCTAAAACTCAGGGGAACTACAAGATCTCCTCACTGATTAGACTCTCACAGCTGGGTAGCTCACTAATTAAACGTAAATGACCTAACCTCAACTCATAAAATGTCGAATCTACTACGAAATTATAAAAAATACCAAATCTGACTTAAGCTGGTTCTCTAAGACAGCTAATCTTGCATTAAATCCGCCTTATATATTTCCTTAAAATAGGCGTACTGTGTGTTTCTTTTTTCATTTTTTGCTTTATTTTGTTATGTAGGCTTTATCTTTCTATATTTTTACTTGCTTCGTCTCTTCTTGCTATATTGAAACTAATCTATTCCCAGTTTTACTTGATTTTCATCAAAAGAAACTGATTTTGACTTTGATGTGAGTCACCTTGTGTCCTGCAAGGCAAATGTGTCCAGTTTTTATTCTGTGAATCTAATTAGACAAAATGCGCATGCTCAGGGCTGCCTTCCTCTGACCAGCTTTAAGAAACAAATATAACCGGAAGATGGCAGAAATTCTTGGATAAGTTTCAATCAAATTTCATTTTAATCAGATTTCCACAAAACTTGCCCCTAATCCATGAAATAGTTTGAGCCTTTGAAAAACTGGCCAAGAAATTGTTCTAACGGAATCTCCTTACAATTAAAGTCCAAAGAGGAAGTGGTATAAGAAAAAAAAACGTTGTTTTGATATTCTCCCTTATTTGAGTATGACTTTCTCCGTTCATATCTTTAAATTTCTCCTAATTATGTCAGTACTCTTACAGCATTGCTAGTGTCGGATTGCTATATTTTAATTATACAATAGACAGTGATGTGGATTATCTGGGAGACAGTACCTTATCAGGGAGATGCAAACAAACATTTACCTGATCATGAGTTTGTCGGAAAGAAGCGAATCCATAACAGCAGTTTAAACAAATATCAAAAAGTCACTTTCTTTATTTTTTAGAGGTTATTGGAAATAGAAAAAGCTAAAGTTACCAAATATTTATGAGACAACAAGGCTGACTATATCTTTGTAATGAAATAAAATAGGTCTGAATTGACTATGATTATAAATTTGAGACTATGAATTGTTGCAATAAACAATTCAAGAACTTTTTGTAGAACTATGCCAAAAATATAGGAGTTCAGTGTTAACACAGTTCATAAGAAATTAATATATGCCTTAAATAAAAATATGACGAAGAGACACCATCTTAAATTTGACACTTGTATTATATTTAACATCAAACAAATACGAGGATCATTAAATAAGTTTCCAGACATTTTTCGTATGGGTACTTTTATTTATAGTACATACATGAAACTCTAGTCACCTTCGAACTAATCTCCTCCGGTTGCAATGCACTTGTTGTACCGTTCCAACAACTTGCGGAAGGTCCCATAGAAGTCCTCTTGTGTGAGCGTGTCAATGACCTTCGTGACAGCCTCTTTCATTGCCTCAATTGTCTCATAACGACAGCCTCTGAGCTTAGGGAATAACCAAAAGCCACATGGAGCAAGCTCTGGACAATAGAGAGTGAGAAAGAGAAAGAGGAAGTGTCTTGATGCCCCCCTTGGTCAAATAGTCTGTGACAAGGATGGAGTTGTAGACTGGTGCATTGTCGTCGTGGAAATGCCACTGACCCGATTTGAAGGGTTCTGGCCTCTCCCGACGAAATCTCTTGCTAAACTCCCTTAAAACCTTAGCATAGTAACTCCAACCCTAACCCTTTGGCCAATCAACTCTGGTCTATTGACTTCCTTACTCCTCCCACACCTCTTGCCATCCCTCACAGACTCCCTGCCTTCCTTGAATCTCTTATGCCACTCACAAAATGATGGTCGATTTATGGAAGATGCTCCAAAAGCAGTCTGAAACATTCCATACGATTCTGTGGCATCTTTTCCAAGTTTAAAACAGAATTTTATTGCATATTGTTCTTCCTCACGTTCAGATTGCATTTTTGAAATTCGCCGGCTGTGACAATCAGGCTTTAGTAGGTTGTATTCCAATTGCTGCTGTAGCTGTTCATTTGAATCTGAAATCATAAAAACTGGTCAGTCATCTCATCAAGCGTATAGCAATCACATACTAAATTTTCAAGAGTCTACACCAATTTTAGATACCTCTGCAAAAAAAGTCTGGAAACGTATTGAATGCGCCACGAATCAAATCATAGTAAATACACTATAATGAGCGTACATTTAATCATTGGACACAGAAAAATGCATATGCCAGGGAGATAATAATTGCAACGTGATATGGAGTGTCGGAATTTGATTGAGAACGTGAGGCTAACTTTGAGAGAAGGAGAGAGAAAGAGAAAAGAAGAAATAGCTAGAAAAAACCAACAAAGAGTTTACGGAACGTCCAGCTGACCTGTGGAAAGTTAGGTAAAAGCACACGTTGTAGGCCAGCTAGTCCCCGGGTAAAATGACTACGATAATTAAAAATGACTGAAAAAAACTAAAGGTCCCAAACATTCTGCTTAGGTGTGGAACCATCGGAAACGGATGCATTCCTCCCTTTGAAACAGGTGAAAGTAAGGAGACGACTCGGCTTTAAAAAAATAGTTTTGCTGCGAGACGAGAGGAGGAAAAGACGAAAGTGGAACACCAGTGAGAGATGATATAAAGAGCAGTTGGAGCTCAGATGCAGAGCAGTGAGGACAGACTCCGGGAGGAAGCATAAATTAGAAGTAGAAGAGGAAACATGCAGGAAAATTCAAAGTCTGTCTCTGATCTGTTTCTCCTAATGATTTATTTCTCTTAGTCCAGGTAACGCGGTCGACTCAGCTGTCATACTCTCTTTCTTTCATCCGACGACTATTTAAAAAGTGTCGCAGCGAATAAACTTTTTTGTTAGTGTACTGAGACAGAGTGATCCGACTTCATCTTGAGATGTATCGATATATGCATAGAACCTTTCGCCGCATGTTGGTACCTACGTCTGTTTGGTCCCGTAATGGTAATCGTCATGTCTCTGTCGATTCCCAATATTTCTGTCCTTTCAGTTATAAAACGTATCATTGTGATATCAGCAAAAAATCTCGCCACCTTTCATACTACCGTCCTTGTACAAAATGCTATTTCATCATTTTCAAAATTTACCATACACTGGAATATATGAAAATTAGTTTTTGAGTGTTTTATATGAGTAAATGTGTCAGCATTTTAAAAATATGGAGACAGTTTTGCTTTCAATGTCAAAGAGAAAAAATAGACACACGAAATCACTACAAGGAAACTAAATGCCAGAACCAGAAAGCTATACAGAAAAATATTAAAATCACTTGTCTTTTCAATAAAGCTAACAGATCCACTGGATGGTCAGTTGCCATTCCCAGTCAAACGCATTTCTGCGTAGAGTATAGGAAAGATCACTTAAGATAAATGTAGCTCTTTATATTAGAAACTGACAGTAATCACCGAAGTCAAGGAAACATGAAAATCGAACTCAATAAGAAAGATCTGCTTGACGAGTGGGTTGGTTGGCTGGTTGGTTTTATGGCATATCAACCTTTGTAGGTTATTCAACACGTAATCTATTTTTATACAACAAGTAAGTTCAATTTCAAACAATTCAGTTTAGCATGAGTACACAGTTTAATTGTCAAAAATATTTCTATTTCAAACTATTTGGTTTAGTCAAACAGTTCTATTTCAAACAATTCAGTTTAGCATAAGTACACAGTTTAATAGTAAAAAATATTTCTATTTCAAGCTATTTAGTTTAGTCAAACATTTCTAATTCAAACAATTCAGTTTAATATAAGTATAGATTTTCTCCACACACAGTTCAATGTCAAAACAATTGTATTTCAAGCAGGTGAGTTTAGCATAAGTACACAGTTAAACAGTCAAAAATATTTTTTATTTTTAGCTGTTCAGTTTAGTCCAACAGTTCTAATTCAAACAATTCAGTTTAGTATAAGAATAGATTTTCTTTACTCACAGTTAAATGTTCAACTAGTTCTATATTGAAAAATTCAGTTTAGCCTAAGTACTGTTCCATTTCAAACAGTTCCGTTTAGCATAAGTACACAGTTTAATTGTCAAAAACATCTCTATATCAAGCGATTCAGTTTAGTCATATAGTTCTAATTCAAACAATTCCGTTTAGCATAAGTATACTAATTCTATTTAACCGATAGATAGGGTCCTGTCAGGTGCTACTATTCCGGGCTAGGGCGGACGTGGGAGCAATGGCAATGAGGGATGCTCCGCATTCCCCAAAGCCCCAGCATCACTGGAACCTCACCATCAGATTGTTTAATGTCATATCCAGGACACTCTTTGGGATGGCCTTACCCCTCTGGTGAGGTGCAGTTGGTGTATTCTACAGCCCCAGCCGATTGGGCAATTGCTTGACGAGCTCAGTAAATGTTACACCACACAAAACGCTACTGAGTTAGTCGAGATATAAACCGCCCAAGAAGGGTGGTTTTCAAACTCAGACGATTAACAGAATTTTGTTTGCATATATTAAAAGTGTACAATTTCTCCCTGAAGGACAATCTTTCTTTCGTTATTTCGATTTTTCTTTATTGCAGCTGAAATAGTTACACCATTGGCAATGGAGTAAAATCTAGAACTTTGAAAACTGATTTTCAAATTAAATGGAATATACTTGTTCAGAGGTCGAATGTTACCCAATTTCTTAATTCTAGTCCCCATTAAATTAGGTTTGGTTTGGTTTATTTGTTTCATGGCTTATAAACTTTCGTGGGTTATTTAATGTCAACCCTATCAATGTTGAAAAGGCATCAGTAATGCTATTTAACCCATAGCAGGTGGTGATAGAAAGTGAATACCTTTCCCAAAGGTCGAAAGTATTCATAATACCGTAAATAGTGTTCGAACTCGCTTCCTTCAAAGCAGCATTTTAGCTTTTTAGCCATTAACACCACGGATAGTTTCCCCAACGTCAACTTACCATTACTTAAGAAAGAAATATTCAATGAAGATGCAAGTCTATGGCTCCTGTTGTAATATGATAATATGCATGAATTCAGAAAAGAGCAAAGTATTGCCATGAGTATTTAATAATTGATACTAGGGTCATTCAATAAATAAAAGGACCTTTAAAAATACATTTTTTCATACATTTTAATAAACTCTGCATCGTTTGTAATTAGTTAATAGTATTCCTTTTAATATGGCAAAAATAAAAAAGGGACAAATCAAGCAATACTCTGGGATTTTAATAGAGTTATATAATCAAATTTTTGGTTACTGACAGGTGCAGACCATGTGAAATTAACAGAAAAATATCAGACGTGTATAAAGAAGCACGATTTAGTAAAAAAAAAAAAAGGGTTTACAAATGGGCTTAGCTTGATTTTGCTACTCTGAACCAGGCTAGCAGTGGCAGTCTATGAAGCGGGAACATGTTGAATCTCCTGTGAAGAAAAAGTTCCGGTCGCATCGGTCAGTAAAGAAGGTCATGCTGACAGTTTGCTGGGATATGAAAGGATCGGTCATTGTTAATTTCTTTGAAAAATGTTCAACTGTATTCAGTGCTTCTTTTTGCCAAATCCTTTGGCAAAATTTATTAAATGACCATCGCATATATATATATATATATATATATATATATATATATATATATATTGAAAAGCAAAGTAATTTAAACGTCGTGAATTTATTGGGAAAAAAGTCGACGTTAAAACGTTTTGGTTTTAATGAACCTTCGTCAGGACTTTAGAAAGGTGAAACAATTTTTGATAGAACAATGATGGATGTTTAATAAGATACACAAACAGAGAGAAGAGAATGCATACAAAGAAAAACCATATAACCGTCTAATCATTCGATCAGCGTTTTTCTTTTTTTTTCGAAAATCTATCACATGATCGGTACAAGCTATGATGTTAAACAAATGGAACTGCTAAAATAGAGAAAGAAAGAAAAAACTGAAGAGAAGAAGAGGAGTTGAGAGGAGAAGGGAAAGAGACAAAAGAATACGGAGAAAGAAAAAAGAGAAGGATGGACATGAAAAAGAAAAAAAAACAGACAATATCTAAATAAATAAGGTTAAATCACATGAATATCGCCCGTATATAAATTGTAATGTCTATTAATGAAAATGTAGAAAAACTGTATCCGAAGAAGATAAGCTGAGTAATAGTTTAGATAAATAACGTAGCTAGCATAAACAAATATATATATATACCAAAGAAAGGGGAAGAATTTGAAAAATGACGTAAGATTCCATGTAAAACAAAGTGATATTGAAATAGGATAAAATATAGGGTAAGTTTTTTTCATGGATCTGAAAGAAGTATTAAACGTTTCTTTGTTTAACGGCATATCAACCCTTGTAGGTTATTTAATGCCAAAGATATTCTCCTAGAAGAACAGTAGTGGTAATATTTAACCCATAGCTGGGAGGATGAGGGGGTTCATACCTTTACCAAGGGTATTTGTCCGAAAGTGAACGTAACAGCGCGACTGGAGTATGAACTCGCTTACAACGATTCCGCAGTCCACCGCTTTAATCATTACACCACGTTTTTGGTGTTTGTTATAGAAAACACTATTTATTGTGGTACCTTTCCCCAATATATATACAGCTCTCAATCTCTCTTTCTCTATCTCTCTATCTCTATCTCTCTCTCTCCATATATATATATATATATATTCATATACGTATGTGCATGTGTGTATGAGTGTAAAGTGATATATCTAAAAATATTAATTCAAAATTGAGAGACATTGAAAAAGACTGTATAGTTGTTCTATACTCTCATATATGGTTTGTTTGTTTATTTAATTCCAAACCAATCTTCTTGTGTTATTTATTGCCAAATCCACCCTTCTTGAAAGACAGTAGTGGTACAATGTAAACCATAGCTGGGAGGATAAGGGGGTTCATACCTTCTTATTTGGACGATAGCTTATCTCCACTGTCATCATGCAATCGTCTGTCTAATCTTTACTTCCCGTCGCATTTCTCTTCCTGTCTTTATTGTGACAATTTTTTTCAAGTATGAAGGACAGAATCATGCTCATGTCTTTATATCTTGATGGCGACTGTCATTTTAGTGACCTGACGTGTCTGGTGACAGAGACTAAATATTAGATCTGTTGGTTTCGGCGATTTTTCTCAGGTTAACTCTGATTATCTCTATACTTTCGACATTCATTTAATCACGTGATTTTCTTGTTCAACGAAAGCCGCCCACAAAAATAGCCTTATGCATTCACTTACACTCAATAACACCTTGACTGTTAGAATCTGTTTTGACTTATCTATTCTTCAAGCCAATAATATATACCGCTAGACAGTAATTTAACCTTCCTAACACAAATATTTTCTTTACTCACTGAACTTATAGCAATTATATATATATATATATATATAAATATATATATATTGGTATGTGTGTGTATGTGCGTGTGTGTGTGTGTGTAATTGAGCCGCAGTTTTTCATTTAAGCATGTTTGATTGTATAATAAAGACGCATTTTGTCTATATAAACCGGCTCATTGGCCTATTTGGTAGAGTGTTCACCAATGGTCCGGGAGACCTGGGTTCAATCCTTGGTCGTGTCATACCAAAGACTTTTAAAATGGTACTTGATACCTCCTTGCTTAACACTCAGCAATATGAGGTACGTATCAAGGGTAAAGTGGTGCAATCCAGGGAAAGGAGTAGGACCATCCCCATCACCACGGTGTTGTAGCTATTGTAAAGTTACCCATCTGGTCACCATCGTCTACGGTCGCCAACTTTACTTTCTTGTCTATATAATCTTATTAAGATCCTTTCGAGTTTATTGACAAGTGTTTTGGTTTCAGGTTGAAATTCTAGATGAATTTACGAAAATGGACCTTTCATAGGCCATCATCAAGGGTGATTTCCATGTGTAAGGAGTATTTTTAGAAGAGGTTTTTTAGGGGGTTTTTATAACATTAAAAAATTACGTAAACGCCAAGTCGGATAAAACTGAAATGCCTAAAAAAAACTAAACATATCTTCTAAAAACACTCTTTACACATTCAAACAACTCCTGATGATGTCCTACAAAAGTCCAAAATTGCTTAGGACATATTTTCTAATTCCTAACCCTCAAGTTATGAATCCTATTCTAATTCTCTTTTCACTTTCAGAGGCAGCTACTTATTCTTCTACTTGATTATCTCCATAATAATTATTAAAATATCCAATCTATGCTCTTTTATATCAACCATTTGGTTGTGGCATGAGTACATTACACAATTACAAATCTAAAATCATTACAAGACCATCTGTCTCATTTTGAAAACATAAAAGAAAAGTCCAAGTGAATCTCTTTGTCTCACTTTCCCAGTCACAAACTCATGTGACTTCTGGTCATCCCTCTATGACCTTTCGCCCGGGTTCTTGACACACCCCAGTAACATCATAACCTTTGCTCTTTTCTTTCGGCTCTAGTTATCCGAGAGGCACATCCTTCAATTCCACAAAAATATTCCACCATAAATTACCAACAACAGTAATAAATCGTTTACATAAAAACTCCAAAAATACATTCATTGACAGAATACAATACATCACATATGTATCGATCATATACCAAAATAAATTGAAACTGCATTCCAGATTAAATCAACAGCACCACACATCACACGAAACAGGTTATTAAATGAGCTACAGACTGTTCCCTCTCCTTAATGCACTGCTTAGAATTTCAAAACTACGAGGTGCATACGATAAGTTTCCGAACTTTTTCGTATGGGCATTCAAAATTGTCGTAGACACTTGAAAGTTCACTATGTTATTACTATATATGTTATGAGATGACTGACCAATTTTTATGATTTCAGGTTTAAATAAACAGCGACAGCAGCAACTGGAATACACCCTACTGTAGCCTGATTGTCACGGCGGGTGAATTTCAAAAATCCAATCTGATACTTTAGAAGAACTATATGCAATATAATTCTGTTTTAAACTTGGAAAAAAATGATACAGAAACGTATGGAATGCTTTAGATTGCCTTTGAACCATCTTGCATGTATCGAGCATCGGTTTTTGAGTGGCATAAGAGATTCAAGGAAGGCAGGGAGTCTGTGAGGGATGATAAGAGGTGTGGGAGGAGTAAGGAAGTCAATACACCAGAGTTGATTGGCCAAAGGGTTAGGGTTAGGGTTACTATGTTGTGGTTTTAAGGGAGTTCAGCGAGAGATTCGGTCGGAAGAGGCCAGCACTCTTCAAATGGAGTCAGTGGTATTTCCACCAGGATAATGCACCAGTCTACAACTCCATCCTTGTCACAGACTATTTGAGCAAGATAGGCATCAAGACTATTTCTCAGCCTCCCTATAGTCCACACCTTGCTTCCTGTGACTTTTGGTTATTCCTTAAGCTCAGAGGCTGTCGTTATGAGACAATTGAGGAGATAAAAGAGGCTGTGAAGAAGGTCAATGACACACTCACACAAGAGGACTTCGATGGGGTCTTCCAGAGGTTGTTGGAACATTACAAGTGCATTGCAGCCGGAGGAGATTGCTTCGAAGGGGACTTGAGCTTCATGTGTGTACTATCAATAAAAGTGCCCATACGAAAAGGTCTTGAAATTTATTTAATGATCCTCGTATATATATATATATATATATATATATATGGTGATTGGAATTTAAGTAACCCACAAAGTTTTATATGCTATAAAACATCCACCAACTAACCCAGTAACATAGGGGTAGCATATCCGTCTACTTCTCAGTTTCTACCACATTTAAGAATCTTCATTATGTAAAATAATTTGGGTGATAATTGATTATATTGGTTATTTTATTGATGATTAATAATATGATTTATTTTATTATTTAGTTTGGTGAGGTCGCTTACTCTTCAGGGGTGCTTTAGTCTAATTGTACTCAGCGCAACATGCGCGTGCGCAAAGTTAGAAACTGACACTCATCATCTCGTAAATAGAATATACTTGCGTCGTGTCCCAAAGTTTGATTGGGGTGAAAGAAAATGTTATGAAAGTGGAGATGCATGGTGGGGGGAGAGATGACGTCACTTTGGTTGATGTACTAGAGAAATTCAATAAAGCCAGTTAAGTGTTAAGATTATGGCAGTTGAGTTTTGAAACCCAAAGAGAGAAGTTGGGGTTAGACGTTGGTACGAATCGGTCAAAGACCAGGTAATGGGGTGGTTACCAAGGAGATACATAGATTAACCCTTACATGGTATTCATCTCCCTTGTGTTAACGTTTATTGCTATAAAATGTTGGGTTCGAATTAAACATCTTCGTAACAAAACAACATAAGTCGCTTATTATTTTTAAATTGTAATAATCAAAATGATATCAGTGACGTTACTATTTAACTATCAAACATATCAGCCTACCTCCCAAACTTCTATACTTTAAGACTTTCATAGTATTATTTTCTCCAACTTCCTGACTGTCACGTAACCTGAAGCCACACACCGGTAAAAATTGGCTGCATTTCACTCCCCCCACCAAAAAAAAAAGTATCATCAAGTTCTCGGATCATTCTTTGATCTACACTACTATGATTCCAAAGCAAATTAGAAAAGGGCCACTAAGCTATTTCACCCAACATTTTGGGACACCAAATTCATTGGAAACACCATTCCTTCTTGTAGCAGTGTTCCCTGCATTTTTCTTAATATTTTCTTTTAAGACATATTCTCATAGCGTTTCACCACATAATTTTCTTTTCAAATATATCCCTTTATATTTGCTTCGTATAACTTTGTCCCCCCCAAAATTTTTTGTTGATTTCTCAACAAAATCCACGATAATTTTTAAGTGCACAAATACCAAAAAACCGCATAGATTCGAGATAGCTGATTATGTCGGGCGAAATTTAAAATTTTAAAAAATCCCATTTTTCTTTACAATGAAATTCAATTCCCAAATTAAATTTTCAACGATTAACTTCGACACAATAAAAAACAACTAACTTCATTAACTTTACAAATAATAATAATAATAATAAAGCAATTAAACTCTGTCAGTAAATTTTAAACAAATTTCAAGATGGCGTCTATTTAAAAGTTTTCTCTTGCTCAATGGTGAAAAATCTGGATTAAAAATTAAATTCAAAATTTCGCTCATAAAAGCATTTTCGTCTTACACATTTTTGTTGTTTGAAAAAAGTTAGTTACAACTAGTTCAACAAAGGAAATTGTTCATAATAATTGTCGGTAGAGCCTCGGATTCACCATCAATTTAAAAAAAAACACAATTTCACCGATACCGTCATAATCCAAAATTCACAGGCGATAACGAAAAAGAAATCATTGTCGCGAAAAATTGTTTAACAAAACAAAATATTTTCTCTTACAGAAAAACCTCCTGTAAAAAAGTGATTAGCTACGTACGTGGTGATTATAATCAAGTTAATATGTATTTTTACAAAATTAGTATTACTTCTATTATGAAAGGAAAATGCTTCTTGGTGCAAAATGAAACATTCAGCCATTAAAATTATTTTTAAAAAATATCAGACACTACAGTTCACGTTTATGTCTGTATGTTCATCATAGCTGTCCCTGTTTTTTTCTATTCTTAATCCAGTGTCAAAACATTTGTCCCACTTTTTCTTTCTTCTTTTCATTGACCCTACGTCAGTTCATGTTTTATCGTATGGCTTCATTTTTCTTGATCAAACCCACTTGGGAGACTGGAGACCAACCATCAGAAAATCCAGTAATCCTGATTACGTATAGGTCACTCAAGACTAACGCATTTCTTCATACCCAAACAAAAATGACAACATAGAGTATAACATGTCAAACATTTTCTTTAGTATCTGTCTGAATTTTTGAGATGAGGCTGGTTGTACATTATTTTGGCTGTGATTTTTTTGGACTGTTGTGCTCATCTAACTAAAAATAATAGAGATGAGGAGAGTTCGAAAAATCAAAACCAAAATAATGCATTTTTTGTAGAAGGTGGGGCTTTCGCTCTCCTTAGAAAGAACGCTTATTAAATGCAAATAATATAAAAAAACAACTTGAAAATTTCATCATAAATGATATTCTGTCCTTTCTGAGAGAAACAAAATTATACCAAAACTAAAAACGTACATTTTCAACACATTACCCTACAATGTCAACACATCGTTCAAACCGTTAACAACAAAAGTGTATAGACGTAAAACGAACATTATTCCCAAACCACTAGGCATAAAATAACCCCAGACAGACTGACATGACGTTAAAATTACTTACCCAACCAATCATTATATTTAATGTCTATCTCCGCCCCCTGCAAATGTATATTTCATTTTTCTTTTCTTTTCAAAATTACATCAGTTCTTCTGCGCATGTTTGTGTTTGTGTATGCCTGAGTGTGTACGTATCCGTTCGTGGATGAATAAATCTGCACATTCACTTGCATTTTTCTATTTCCTTCACTTCTTCATTCTTTTTATTCTTTTATCTTTTTCTTTTCTTTACATCTACTGTTTAAGCTTATCTTCCTTCTTCGCCACTTTTTACATTTCCATTCTGTCATCTAAGACCCTCCTCTCTGTCTTGCCACTTTCGGGTTTGATCACTTTATATTATATTCATATACTGGTCAGCAAAACATCATTTCAAGAGTGTTCGCCAATGGTTCGGAAGACCTGGGTTCAATCCCATGTCGCATCATACCAAAGACTTTAAGAATAGAACTTACACTCAGCAATATAGGGTAAAGTGGAGCAATCCAGGGAAAGGAGTAGCGCCCTTCCCTACACCTCGGTGTAGTAGCAATAGAAAGTGGAGCTTTCTGGTTGCCCTTAACTACGGTCAACAACATATGTGATTGGTTATATTAAGTACCATTTTTAAAGTCTTTAGTATGACGCGAGCTGGGATTGAACGCAGGTCTACTGGACCATTGGCGAACACTCAACCCACTAGGCCAATGGGCAGTGTAGAGGAAGGGGAAGAGTGAACAGTTCAGGTAGTCTGATAAAAAAAAAGATGATGACAATTTGATAGAAGTAAACTTTGCAAAATCTGTTCAGCTCCCAATCATCTCGCACTGCTTCTCATTGGCTTTTTGCTGTGGATTCTATGTGTAGCACAATCACATGCGGCCGCAATCGATCGGTGTTGATTTCTCTTCAAAGTCATATTGTGATGTTCTAGTTTTAAAAGTCACCTCTGTATAAATGGTCATACAGTGACAAATGAAGAGATGACGATCTTCTGACAAGAAGAAGCAATCACCATATGCTGTGAATAAAATGTATCGTGACTGAATATTAAAATTTGAATTAAAATGTCCACATAACTAAGCAATTATATCAGTGATGATGCTTAACCTACTCTTTTGAAATCATGACATCGCAAAGAAAAAGAATCAGGGCAACTTCCCGATGCGTTTTCTTTTCCTTTTTTTTTTTTTTTTTTTTTTTTTTTTGTAGTATCGATACATTTTGGCCGGGAGTTTTTTGGTAAATCACAGGAGAGAATAAATTCATTTCCTGCTGAATTCTGCATTACTTTTCTTTTATAATAACCTGAAAATCCATGTAAATTGTTATGTGACGATGTGGAGAACAATAATGAAATATGATGAAGCACCTTCTCATTATATTAAAAGTAGAGTTTAAGAAATGTTTCAAACAATAAAATCTTACTCGTGTGCTAAAATGATTTAATATAATATTTGGTTGGTCGTTTCAAGTTTGATAATTTTCATTTGATCAATTGATTGATTTTAACGGTATATAAAGTCATCTGACTTGCCCAGTCGGCTGGGGTTGTAGAATACACCGACTGCTTCTCTGCAGAGGGGTAAGACAGCCCCAACGAGTGTCCTGGATATGACACTAAACAATCTGATGGTGAGGTTCCAGCAATGCTGGAGCTTTGGGGAATGCGGAGTACCCCTTCATTGCCATCGCTTCCAGGTCCACTCTGGCCCGGTGTGGTAGCAGCTGATAAGGGTCCTATCTATGGGTTAAATAGAACAAAAACGTGCTTCTTTCACTATACTGATTTTTGCATTTAAACTGCGTATTTATGCTAAACTGAATTGTTTAATATAGAACTGTTTTGACATAGGAACTGCGTACTAGTGCTGAACTGAATTGCTCGAAATAGAATTGTTTTTGACATCTAAACTGTGTACTTATGCTGAACTGAATTAGCTGAAATAAAACTGGATGACATTTAACTCTGATGGTGAGGTTCCAGCAATGCTAGAGCTTTGGGGAATGCGGAGTACCCCTTCATTCCCATTGCTCCCAGGTCCACTCTGACCCGTAGTGGTAGCACCTGATAGGGTCCTATCTATGGATTAAATAGAATTAACAGCATACTTATGCTAAACTGAATTGTTTGCGTAAAACTGAATAGTTTGAAATTGAAATGACTTTTACAATTAAACCGTACTTACATTTAAACTGCGTGCCTATGCTTAACTGAATTATTTGAAATAGAACTGTTTTTCGACATTAAAACTGTATTTACACTTAACCAAATTGTTACATACAACTGCTCGAATAGTTAGAAATGGAAATGTTTTTTACTATTAAACTGTGTACTTATGCTAAACTGAATTGTTTTAAATAGAACAGATTATTTACATAAAAATGGATTTGGCGTTAAATAACCTACAAAGGTTGATATGCCATAAAACCCAACAAACCAACCAATCAACCGACTAAGTCATCTGGCGGCTATTTTAAGGTTTGAGAATCGCATTCATAAAACGTTCTTATTTGCATTTTTTGTGTTGACGTTTCTTAAGAGTTTTTCTTTCTCGAATAATGTCCCATCGAATATGAATATTTTTGACCCACAAATGGGAATATTTTTGACCCACAAATGGGACTTTAACAATTACGACCACTTCTTTTCAGAGTGAACCTCGGAGTAATAGAAATTATGAGGTACATCACGCTCTTTAGATCTTCAGAACTATAGCCTCACCATAACTTTATTATCATACCCAGGACCACTCACTTCATGGAGGAGGGCTAACCCGTCTGTAGGGGATACAGCCAGCATACGCTTAGTTCCAGTGAGGTGAAATATTTTTCGGGCATATTATATATAACCAACACCGTGTAATCCATAAAAGTTAAACTGATATTAGCTAATACTTCAGGTTATACATATATGTATATATATATATATATATATATATGTGTGTGTGTGTGTGTGTGTGTGTGTGTGTGTGTGTGTGTGTGTATTGAGAAAAATTGATAAACAAGTTGATCCAAGAAGAAAATTTAATTTAAAAAAAAGTCCATGTTATAACGTTTCGGTTCAAATGAACCATCATCAGGGCTAGAAAGAATGATATCTGGTGATGTTAAATCACCGATGGATATTTAATAAAATATATAACAAGAAGGAAATATTATATATACAGAATAGAGGTAACAATTAAATGAATAAATCCGCGTTCGTGTTTGAATATATGCCACGTGATGGTTTAAGGCAATTCTATAGAAGAAATAAAATCATCAGGAAATATTTTGAATCGGAAGGAGAAAGAAGGAGGTGGAAGGAAGAGAAAAGAAAATACAGAAGAATGAGATGTAAGGTGATAGAATTGAGAGGTTAGGGAATGTAGTGAAAGAAGGAGGAAAAAGAAAACAAGCAAACATAGTACTCATAAAAAAACTTCCTAGTCCTGATGATGGTTCATTAGAACCGAAACGTTATAACGTGACTTAATTTTACATTAAATTATTCTTTTTGGGTTACTTTTTTATCAATTTTTCTCTATATTATCGGATTCACTTCCATAATTTACTTTAATATATATATATACGTGTGTGTGTGTGTGTGTGTGTGTGTGTGTTTGTGTGTGTGTGTGATAAATTCCAACTAATAAATTTAAAATTTTTATAAGTATATTTTGATAGATATCTTCCTCAGTGGATTTTTTTTTACTTCGATGCAGACATTAACTCTGATATATATATATATAAATATATATATGTGTGTGTGTGTGTGTGTGTATGTGCATTCGCAGACATAAGCATATATATATATATATATACATATATATAAGTATTTACGTCTGCGAATACACACACACACACATATATATATATATATATATATATATATATATATATATATATAGTTTTATGCACATACAATTCTAAGTACTCATAGATGTATGCGTGTTTTTCAGTGCGTGAAATAATGGCGTATAGAATTCCGGCCTGGCCCTTTGGGATCTTCAATAAACGCGTCTAGAGTTGTCTTCAGGCATTTTCTCGTCTGCAAACTCTCCTCAGAGTACTGCCATTTACGTAGCAAAAATAGATAAATAGATAAATAAATAAACGACGCTTACCGCTGTCGACACAAGTTCACGCCTTTCTGCTTGAACAAGTTTTGATGTCTTATGTAAAGTGAACGTCGTTTATTGAGTGTCATCACATGACCAGAGCAATTATGATTACTTCATGCATCGTTACGTTCACACCAGACATGTCTTGTTGTTTCCACTAGGAGTTTAGTGACAGCAAGTATCCTCACGTCTTCTAAATCAATCCTACCGTCTCCAGCAACTTTTCAGTTTCTAATTGCCGCAATGTCGAAGTTAAAAAATAGAGGAAGCTTTCCAGTGGGCATCATCATCATCATCATCATAGGCATTTACCCATTCACCACAACCAACAGGTTTTTTGCACTCCAAAGAGCTTCGTTTCTTTTATTTTAGAAATACATTGATGTTCTTTGGAAATTCGTCAAAGAAAAAAAGTTACAGGGTCTTTTTGGTTTGGTTCTGTCAATTAATGGCATACAACTTTTTATGGGTTACTTACTACCGAAATTAAAATGACTGATTGATTGATTGATTTTAACGGCATATCAACCCGTGAAATGGGTAAACATGGATGATATTAAATAAGATATGATGCCAGATTTCCTCAGTATATTTAAATAGGTGTTTCGAAAGTCTTTCAACCAATGGAAAGCCTGCGAGAATGCGAAATTGACTATATAAAAAAACTGACGTTTGTTCATGACTCTCTCGGTAAATACAGTTTCAAATTCGATATTTTTCGTTCGCGTGATCATTTGATTGATTTTAATGGCATGACACACCGTGTAGACTCAAGGTAGGGAATCACGTTGATCGTAAGTTTACGTTTATATTTTAAATGGTTGTTTTTAATGAGATTTTTAGCACATGGCTAAAACAAATACGAATAATTTGTAGACATGTCTGTTGGACTAAAAAATGAGGCTCTAACAATACAACAACTTGTGGAATTATGGCAATGAGGGAGTACTTGACATTTCCCCGATCTCAACCTCATAACAACATGCATTTTAGAGTCATTTTGGGGTGTGTCTTACCCCTTCAAGGGTAACACTCAGTGTACTCTAAGCAAAAGTGTCTATATTTCTGAGATGAGGTATTATGTACATTATTTACATGTTTCGGACTATTGTCCTCATGTTTGTAGTCATGTTTATCACAATGAAATAAGCGAAATAAAGGGTTAAGTTTGATATTCGAACTACTTGAATAAGGCCGGAGTGTCCAACGGTCGAAACGTTGTGATAAACATGGCGATAAAGATAAGAACAGTTTTTACCTAATTTCACTTTTTTATCTGCACAATTTAATGATTTTAGTCTTGTTGGTGAGGTTTAAAATATGCTCTCAGTATTTCCTGCAGAGAGGTAAGACCACTTCAATAGGAAAGAGGTATCTAGGTTATGACACTATACTGCATCGAGTTGTTTGGCTCCATTTCGGAAGATTTGAGGAATATCGAGTGTTCTTTTATAGCCATTACTCCGAGGTACATTCTGACTTGGAATGACTATACCTATTATAAGTCAAATATATCTATTAAAAAGGTATTCTTATTTCATGGGACCATGTGCAAAAATGCCTTAAGAAACAACTACGCAAAATGATAGATGTGAACATACAATAAACGTGATTCCTCGATATAAAATTACCCTATACGGGTTGTTATGCCATAAAAATGAATTAATCAATCAATTAGCTATTGTTTTATATATTTCTATCCAGTACTAAACATTTTTAAATATAGATCGGGCAGATATGTGGGACTTTAACTAGTACTACCGTCCCAGGTTAGCATGAACCTAGCAGTATTGTCAATAAATGGGTATTCCACACTCCCCTGAAATGGAGGCTTACCACTAGTTAATTATAATACTCAGGCAATTCCTTTTTAGAGGGATGACTTAACTCTCCGCTGGAGATACAGTCGAAATATTGTAAGCCAAGCCGACAGTGTATGACAGGTATTGTTTGTTTGCTTTTTTCAAACAATTCTAGTCTCTAATTTAAGTAAAGTCACGCGGAAAGCCCTGGTTACCACCAGACCATTGAAGTGAAGCAAGCAATGAGCCTGTTCAGTCCTGAAAAAAAAAACGACTTCTTTGAATAGCAGATTCAGTAAGGAACCTGAGGTTTGTGTGTCTCACTATATCATTTCTGCGGTCTGTAATTTGATTGGGCGTTCTGTCGAGATCTCAAAACCCCTGTGTATTTTACTCTCGAGTTTGTGATTTTTATTACCGAATAGAGGTAGAATTTTAGTGTCCTGACCTGTAGGTAGAAATTGATATAATAGTTAGTAAGCCGGCTGCACATCTCATTACAAATACTTAGTTAATACTCGCTGGATACTCAATAATTGTACGCTTGCGCCAAAACTATTTTAGCTTTAACGAATAAGAGTCAGTTAGATCGTCTTGCCGATTTTAACAACGAGATAGTATTTTCGATATTTATGTATACCGTTGTGTTAAAACTAAAGTAAACTTAATAAATAACTATTTAGAATCCGTCACAGAAGGATAATGTTTGTCGATTGACTCAAGTAACAGACTTTGCACCTTAAAAATTTCAGCCAATTACAGATTAGATAAGATCTGAAATATAAAAACTACTTGTATACTACCGCATTTCTCTTAAACATATTTCTTTCCAAATTACACAGATAATTCTCTTTTAAACGGCTTTTTTTTTTCGCTCATTGATTACCAATATTCCCATCAGGTCTGTTTAATTCCATCGGTTAATCAATATGCATAGATAGATCTCTTTTATCAAAAATGTAAAATTGAAATAATTTCTCACAATATATATATATATATATACACATTCAAATTGAGAATTTGATTTACTTTAAAGGGTCAGACATTGATTTTTAAGAATATATATATATATATATATATATATATATATATATATATATATATATTCTTAATGATTAGAAGAGAATAATGCATTTTTAAAGCCCATACTAAACTCGTTACGCGTTAAAATAAATTTCAAACAAAACAGTGATAGAAAGCAAAGTTTTGTGTTTTTTCAATTTTTCTGTCTCATTTTTACAATTGATATAAATCAGAAGACACATCACATACTAACATTACCCAGATGATGGTCTAATATAAAACTGAAAAGTTTAACGTTGGCAAAAATTCAACAGCAAATAAAATCATCCTCTTAATAACTTGTTTATTTATTCACACATATTTTGCCACATTCCAAATAGTTTCGAAAATATTTTAAACACCGAAGATACTACTATCAAAAGAGAAATTAGACAACTACATAAATAAAAAGAAATTAAAAAATAATGATCATAACAATCAAGGACCATAAAATGAATTTACATAATAACCCGGAATGCGCATGTACATTCACCCAACAAAAATCAAATAGAAAAGAAATGGCAAAATGGTCTTGCCTAAAGAATGAGAGACACTTAAATTTGAAACGATATAAAGATACAAAAACCCCAATAAATTCGTTCCATGAAATAAAAAATAAAAGTGTGTATTCATTTAGTTTGACATTAAAAATATTGCTTAACCATTGAAGAGTTACGAGGGGCATACGATAAGTTTCCAGACATTTTTCGTACAAGCATTTAAAATTGTCGTAGACTTTTTAAAAATTCACTATGTTATTGCTATACACTGTATGAGATGACTGAACAATTTTTATGATTCCAGCTTAAAAAAACAACAGCTACAACAGCAATTGGAATACACCCTACTAAAGCCTTATTGTCACGGCTGGTGAATTTCAAAAATGCAATCTGACACTTAAGAAGAACGATATGCAATAAAAACGTCTGTTTTAAACATGGAAAAATTGCCACAGAAACGTATGGAATGCTTCAGACTGCTTTTGGAGCATCTTGCATAAATCGACCATCAGTTTTTGAGTGGCATAAGAGATTCAAGGAAGGCAGGGAGTCTGTGAGGGATGATGAGAGGTGTGGCAGGAATAAGGAAGGCAATAGACCAGAGTTGATTGGCCAAAGGGTTAGAGTTAGGGTTACTATGTTGAGGTTTTAAGGGAGTTCAGGAAGAGATTCGGTCGGAAGAGGCCAGCACTCTTCAAATCAAGTCAGTGACATTTCCACCAGGACAATACACCAGTCCATAACTCCATCCTTGTCACAGACTTTTACCAAGATGGGCATCAAGACACTTCCTCAGCCTCCCTATAGTCCAGACCTTGCTCCCAGTGACTTTTGATTATTCCTAAGCTCAGAGGCTGTCGTTATGAGACAATTGAGGAGATGAAAGAGGCTGTGACGAAGATCCATTTCACGCTCACACAAGAGGACTTCGATGGGGTCTTCCGGAAGTTGTTGGAACGGTATAACAAGTGCATTGCAGCCGGGGGAGATTACTTTGAAGGGGACTAGCGTTTCATGTGTGGACTATCAATAAAAGTGCCCATACGAAAAAAGTCTGGAAACATATCGCATGCACCTCTATATAATAAAGCTTTCATCTTAGCCAAGTTGTTTATATTGATGATGATGAGGAAATAGAAATAATAAAACATTATCAAAAATGTAGAATCAGAGGTAAATTAGATGCACCCATAAAAACAGTGACCCAATATCAAGCAGCGTCGAGCGAATGCTATTAGCCAGACAACATCTCTTCAATGAGATATACATATCATTTCGTCGATAGAAACCTTAATTACGCAGAACGAATCGAAACATTTTGACACATGGATTAGACGATTCACAGCATTGGCAAGTGTTAAGAAATTAAAAGATGAAAAAGATAGTGCCGGAGAGAATGAAACCACAGATCATAGCCAGAAATATTCTGGCTACGTAAAGCTGTGAAGAAAACATTAATAATGAGTTGCCCAAGAAAATTAGAGAAATTAGCTTATGCAGAGATTGTTGGAAATGATTTTTTAAAATACGCTACAAAACAAAGACAAGTTGTGGCTGAGAAAACCAATTTCATGGAGAATAGACAGGACCCAAATGAGTCTATAATATATTAAATGCGCTGGTTAAAGGAGCCATCTAAATATTGCAAAATTGAAAAAAATAGGAACAAAAGACATCACAACAGATGATGAATTAATAGTTTTCAGGTTAGTAGAAGGGCGCAGAATTCATCAAACGAACAAAAAATACTTGAAATATTTAGAAGTAAACGTATAATTTTTACAATCAGAATTGATGAAAGGGTTCACCCCCCACCCCAAAGGCTCTCAAGAGACTTACAACTTAACTAAGTTCATGATGAAATGCAAATATCGTGGCAAATAACATGAGAGAGAAAAGAAAAATATGTTCAAACTGCAAAAAGAAAGATCATTTTAAGGTGGTCGGCATTTACAAAAGATTTATAGGAATAGTAGAAGACACTAACCCTCCAACAGAAAATGCTGAAAGATATGAAAAAAGATTCACCAACCAAGACAAGAGAAAAAAAAATTGAATGATACGTTTGTGGTTGATGTCTGACCGGAGAGAGGCAGGCATGGTCACAGCGGTAGCAGCCGAAGATATGGTCAGGGTTTGATTGCATACTATTTTGTTTCTCCTCAAATAACTTTTGTCCTTCTAGGAGCGTTGCTGATGTTTTCAAAGGAAGAGACAACATGGTTAGGGGTGATACGTCAGGCCTCACGGTTTTCAGCTAAGGTGGATCATCGGTGAATATTGATAACACTGGCACCAAAAATATTTTCAAGGGGTCTTTGAATCGTTTCCTTGGTGCCACTCTGTCATGATATCCAGCAAAGCGCATGGCCAACGGTATGATCCTGAACAAGCAGATTTCTCATCTTGGAGATGTTTCCTGCCAAGCATAGCTAGGATTTCAGCAGCATGTTATTGATGCTGGAGATTTTTGCCTCAAGTTCTTCAATATTGGTGACGACGTCACAGCCGAGGATTTCACGGGTGATACAGTGACGGCGCTTGTGGAAGCGTTAAAGTAGACGTAGGTAGAACCGACAAGAAATGCTTGACTCTGAACCAGATAGGTGGGTTAACGGAGAATGGCTTTGTACATGCTGATATTTGTACACTTCTTTAGAAATCTATTGTACCACAAAGGTTTATATGGTCTGCTAAATGCACTGATCTCCTTTTCCAGCATGTTCTTTATTTTCTTGTCAATCTTGTCATCTTACGTGATCATCATCATCATCTCGTGCCGCCAGCACGGATATCCCTGACCTTCTCTCGCCACTTCTCCCAATCGTTCATCGCCTCCGGCAGTTCATCAGGGCTGTATGTATGTTCGAGCTGGTCGTCCTGCTTTAGCTCAGCCATACGTGGTAGTCCATAGGAGTACATCACTTATGAGCTCGCCCCTACTTCTCCAGCAGTGTCCTGCATGTCTGGTTCGTCTAGCTTGGATAGTTTTCGTGATGGGAGGTAGGTAGCCCAATAGTTAGTGCCTTGTGGGGTGTTGCCCCCTGGACTTGTTCAATATTGCTCGCAGCATTCTTGTGTAATTGCCGTCTAGCTTCTTCTCCAGACGTTTTGTGAGCGTCCAAGTAGTGCATCCATACAGCAGTATTGACACGGTCGCTGCTTTGAAGTAAGTGAGTTTCATTTTATCGGTCAGGTCTGATTTCCATTTGATCGATAGCTTATCGATAGCTGTCCATGCCTTCGTTAGTCACGTGTCATTTTTTTAAAGACATGTTATGTGATAGTGCACCCAAATTAGATTAACCAATCTCATTCAGACTAATGTTGATAGTGAGACTGTATTCATACTTTGGTGCAGGCTGGTGGAGTACCTCTGCCTTCTTTAGACACACACAAAGCCCAAAGCGTTGAGCAAACTTTGTAAACCATGAAGTGATGCACTGAAACCTTTCTTTCCTCTGTTCACTGCTTTGAATGCTTTAGACAGACCAATGACCTTTACATAATCATCAGCATTATCATGTGCCGCCCGTATGGATATCCCTGACCCTCTCTCGTCACTTCTTCCTATCGTTCATCGCATCTGACAGGTCTTCAGGGCTACATCCCGTATCCTCACATAGCTGCTGTATGTATGTTCGAGCTGGTCGTCCTGCTTTTGCTCGGCCATATGTGGGGGTCCATAGGAGTACATCACTTATGAGCTCGTCTCTGCTTCTCCAGCAGTGTCCTGCGTGTCTGGTTCGTTTAACTTTGATAATTTTCGTGATGGGAGGCAGGTGGCCGTATAGTTGTTGCTTTGAGGGGTGTTGCCGCCAGGACTTATTCAATATTGCTGCTGGTGAGCAAACACCATGTCCATCATGCTTCCGTTAGCTTTAAAGTTACACACACTCTTTGGAAAGTGTTCTTCAACTATGGTCGATCGGTGTATATATATATATATATATATATACAAATTTCATTCATGCCCAACAGTAGAATTACGAAAAACTCTCACCGCAAACACAACAATATTAGAACATCAAAATAACAAACAAAAACAACAGATTATCGAAGCAATACATATTAAAAACATGCAACCCAAAATTAATTTTCTAACCAGTGCTTTATTGTCTTTACCGACTGACACTATTCATAGAACAATTTTAAAAGTAAACGCTACACACTGCAACGGCCCAGATGCTCTTCTTCTTACCAAGTAGTAATGTACAAAAAAAGTTACATCACTTTTGTAATAGATCCCCCCCTGATGATGGCCCAAAGTCGGCAGAATGTACTTGGGATATAAACAATTATGGAAAATACATCAATCAATTCCCGCCGAATACTATAAAATCAATACGACAATATGAAAGGATCAACAAGAAAATATGTACACAGAAAATGTCTATTATGTTCAACGAAATTTGTATTAATGAAGAAATGCTGCATATATATATATATATATATATATATATATATATACCAAGAAATGAATACCCTACTAGTCATGGATATTGTAAATGTAATAAAGATGAAGGAATAAGAAAGCTGGTGCAAAACGAGTAAATATCAATAAAAAAAATGGCTTAAAATACCGTTGAAAGTGATTCGTAAAAAGTATGAGAAGCGTAATACTGCCACCTTGATATAATCAATTAATATTACGTTGTGGGTGACTCGTAGGTGGTCAAGGAAAGATTGAAGAGACGAAGAAGTTGTGATTTTTTTCTCGTTTACAAAAGCACAGACAAACACGTTTAAAAATATTCACTCTCGTTTATTTTGGAGGTTAAAAGTTTTTGTTTTGTTTTGTTTATTTGTTTGTTTGTTTTATTCAATTTTTTTAATTTTACTTTTTGGTTTTGGTTGTTTGTTTTTACTGAGAAAATTCTGAGGTTGTCTCGCTTAATCCTCACGAATCACGTGTTTTCCTTGACGTCGAAAACTTGGCTCTCTTCTTTATTTTAAAATTCTTTTGATTTGTTCGTGACTGTCCACCAGGAATCACAAAGTTTCTGCGCTTTTCATTGGTTTTCCTGGCCGTGGACAGAACCATGACCCTCCACCTGCCGAAACCTTCAACTAAAATGTTCGATACTCCCTATCGGTTGTTGGAGGGTTGGTGGGCAAAACATTACTTACCAATAGCTTATATATATATATATATATATAAAATTAACTTAAATTTTATAATTGGCTCCACTCGTGTTGAGCACTCTTGGAATTGTAGCATTGCAGGATTCGCGGAAGGTTTTTAGTTTTCTTTTGACTAACTGACTGTATATCCGTTGATTTTTTTCAAAGGGTCTGACGAAGTTGGCCTTTTCTCTCTTTTAGACCTATAATATTTTTGCTTTTTCCCCCGGACGGTGATTCGAGATACTCTTATCTCTTGTTCCTGGCGGGTTTTTTTTTTCTTTTTTTCTGATACCGAGAATGATGGTAGATATTAGATTAGTAAATATATATATACATATATATATATATATATATATATATATATATATATATATGCACATGAGTTCCGTCAAATTGGGTTTTATACACTAATAAGTTTAGTGTTACGTCACTCATCAATGCACGTATATCATGATAAAAAGGAAATTTTTCTTAAATGTCTATGTCAAGTCAGTAAAATATTGTAAATAAAAGATAAAGGAAGCTAAAAGAGTTTAGAATAATATTTCAAAAACACTAAAATTATTCTTCAAAAATTAAGACTAAAATATCTTAAAATTACTTGATGTCTTAACAAGGATCATATTCTTTCTCATACCGTTTCTGTTAAATGTCATGTGCTTTTATGGGTGAACCTTTTGGTAAACAACATCATTTTATCATGTTCACTATTCTTAAAGAATATTAATTTAATGTCCTTTCAGTATTCTTTAAGGTTATATTTTTCACGAGTTATTTAAGCTATTTCTAAAGTGTTTGTTCTCATATTGAGCAGTTTTAAATCATTATGTTGGGTTTAAATAAAAACAACAAATAACTTCACGGCTGTTAGAACTAATGACCTGCATTGTATAACTGAATACATATACATATATATATATATATGTATATATTTCTTTATTAAAAAACACAAACCGGTCACATTAGGATTATTTTGATAAAATCAAAATCAAAAATCGATAAAATAAATCAGAATAGACACAGGAAAGAAGGGTGGGAGGGGATAGAAGTGGGAGTGGGCTAAATGAGGAGATAACTCTTCACCCCTCTTCTATCCCCATCCCACCCTTCTTTCTTGTGTCTATTCTGATTTATTTTATCCATAAGATATGAAGAAGTCCAGTTAATTTTTTTTCTTGTTTTTTGATTTTATCAAAAACACATAACAGGATGGAAATAAATTTATAATCCTAATGTGATCAGTTTGTGTTTTTTTTTCTTAATGAAATTATTGCTCTGTAATGTCTGTTACATTGAGCTCTTTACCAGGAAAATTTAAATGTTCACTTTTGAATAGTTTTCTTGTTCTGATGGAATTACTCCCAACTCCGGTTTAACTGGACCAAATAATACCTATATATATATATATATATATATATATATATATATATATATATATATATATATATATATAAGATGATTGTTGTCGGTCTAACGAAAGAAAAGTCGGTATTTTAAAATGAATACGCCAGCAAATGAATTTCAATGTGATACCTAAGTTTTTTTTAATCACTTTATATAATTTTGCAGTACATGGGTTTTGGACTTTTTGATTGTGATTTGAATGGTAAATTCCGGCTGCTTTTTTATTGTAAAGATTGTTTTAATAGGTTTATTTAAGATTTATATTAGTTGCTAGTTCTGAGTCTTTAAATGTTACATTGCCGGTAACTGTCCATTAGGACCTCTGGTCTACATAAATGTTTTTTTATGTATTCTCTGTGCAAGAGGATTTCTTATGTTTTCTGTGTGTGTGTGTGTGTGTGTGTGTGTGTTTGTGTACGCACATATGTATGTGTGCATATTCATATATACATACTCTCTTACTCACATATTTTCAAGAGTATTGGGTAGATATTTGTCCTTTGTTCTTTCCTTCCCTTTTACCTATATTCTATACACTTTTTATATGCCTGTATCCTATGTGTGTTCCTGCGTACATGTATATATGTATGTACGCTTTTGTGTACATTGGCATATATTTTCATGAATATTTGGTGACTTAATGTGTATAAAAAATACATTTGAGCCTTCACATAGATATGTTTCAAACAGGACAGTATGACTATGGGTTTATTTATGTTTATATGTATATATTGTGTATGTGCGTGTGTATGCAGAGGCGCAGGCATGTAGTTAGACTGTATTCATAAAGCTTTTGACACATAATTGTTATCCGTCTTTGGTAATTTGATATTGCTATTTTCCAATGAGACCTTTTCTTTCAGTTTTTTACAATACTGTTGTGGGAGCCTAACCCATCTCACCATAATGGACTCTGCTCAACGTTATTAGTACAGAGATTTCGCTGCCAGAGAGGCAGATCAAAATCGGTGTTATCCGAACAGTACAAGACTTCTTACGTTTTCTATGTAACTCTACCTTTCTAGTGTAATATAATCTGTTATCTAATACCCGTGTTTGTGTTCAATAGTGACCCTTCCGGGGGCACAACAAATACAAACAAACAAACACACACACACACACACACACACACACATATATATATATATATATATATATATATATATATATATATATATGTTGCAGTTTTTGCTTCTGATTATGCATACAAGATTTTTGTGATTGCAGTTTAGATTTCTATTATGAATTGTTTTAAAGTTCTGGAAGGTATATGATTTTCTTTCTATGATTATTTTAAACACTTCAAATATTTTATACAAAATAATGCATTGTATGTTCCACAGACTTAGATGAGGTTAGAGAGTGTTTTAATTTGTTTGCTTGTTTGCTTTTAATCAATTTTTGTTATGGCTATCATGTTTTTGATTTTGCAATTGTTTAAGTTGATCTTGATTTTGGATTTTTCATTAAATAATCCTTGGTTGTAATATTGTGGGGTAAGACATGTGCTAAGGCTCTTACCTTGCTGTTTTTGGGTGGATCATAGTTCTTCTCATGGCATTTTTTTTTCCTAATTCGAATCCCTCATTTATTAGTGTTGCGGAATATCTCTGGTGTAGGTTATTTTTTTCTGTTCTTCTGTATCTAGTGTTGTGAATTTTTCCTTATTTTTGGTGGGGATAAAGATTTCATCAATTCCTATTAAATCTGTGTAAATCATGGATGTTTCATTACTTTTATTTGCATGGAAGAATGTTATCTTCCTCTGATTTACGAGGTTTTCACACGTTTTAAATTTAAAAATTTCTGTTTTTTCGGTTTTTAGAGTTCTTCTTGTATATTGATTTTCCCTAAATTCTTTAAATACCCACAATGTGTTTCAGAATAGCTGCCAGAAGTTAGCATTCAAATCATCTCCTGAAGAGGACATAAAAGTCCGAAACACGTATAGACCAAAAATATATGAAATAATAAAAAAAGGAAATAGATACCTAATCCGGCGTACATTGCTGACCTCTTCATTTTTATGTATATATATATATGTATATATAAACAAACGATCGATGCTGCTGCTGTTGCTACTTAATACCTTATAATTCCCAAGCTGATGTAGTACGTTTGTTGGCCGAGCGGTCTGATACTAAGTCTAACGTAAAGTTGGGCCGATTTTGATCCCAGCTTCAAGCGTCCTATGTGTCTAGCCACACTGAAGAGTTGGGATACAACGAAACAGTCTCTCTGTGGATGACAATATATATATATATATATATATATATATATATAAATATCATTTTAATACTTTAAATATATTGCAAATGTAATGAATTGCTAAACAAAGATATTCATAAACAAACTTGCATTTGCAGGCTGCATCCGTTAAGTGACCACTGAAATAAAACCATAAAAAATACTTAATATGTGTTTATGCACCCATCAGAAGTTGGCTTCATTCTTTTTTTTTTTTTATAAAAACGGCTTCACCTCACGCTTTCATCTTTTCTCCGTACGCTTTTGTGTGCACGTGTGTCAAGGAATAAAATTTCTGATTTGCACCTCTTGCATATATCTCATCAAACTTAACAGCTTATTACTGAACAAATGCGCATTACCGTTTTCGGTCTCGCTCATAATGATCTTTGTAACAAAAACGTTCATAAACATCTATTAGGTTTAGGCATGCTATCTTTTCATGTCACTGATTCGTCTATGATGCCTTACAAATTTTCTACTGAAATCCATGGATGCCTCAGTATTGATTACTATTTGCCTTGCATTTTATGCTATCTACTCGTGAAGATAAAATTATTTCGTTAAAAAGATCTTTTATACAAAGTGCGTTCAAAAAGTACTGAGACGGAAGCTGCATTGACAAAAACAGAACTAAATATCAAATTAACGATTAATTTCTTCAAAATAAGAGGTGTGTCAAAAGGTTATCGATATTAAAGTTGTATTTAAAAAGATAGAAATGAATAATAACTGAAAATTCAATTATTTTCAAAATATGAAATAAATTAAAAAATGTATTGTGACTGATAAAGAGGTAAAACTATCGGTCATATGGAAGTCAGACCTTACTGATAAAATGAAACGCGGTTTCTTCCAAGCAGCGATCGTGTCGATACTACGATATGGATGCACTACATGGACGCTAACAAAACGGAAGGAGAAAAAGCTTGTCGGCAACTACACAAGAATGCTGCGAGCAATTTTGAACAAGTCCTGGAGGCAACACCCCACAAAACCCCACCTGTACGGCCACCTACCTCCCATTACGAAAACTATCGAAGTTAGGCAAACCAGACATGCAAGACATTGCTGGAGAAGCAGGCACGAGAACGTAAGTGATGTTCTCCAATGGACCCCGTCATATAGCTGAACAAAAGCAGGACGACCCGCTTTAACCTACATACAGCAGCTCTGTGAGGATACGAGATCTAGCCCTGAGGACCTGCCAGAAGCGATGAACGATAAGGAGGAGTGGCGAGAGAAGATCAGGGATATCGATGCTGGCGGCACGACATGATGATGATGATGAAGATTGTAACTGAAGCTGCATTTACGAAGACCAAAATGAACAATAACTGAAACGTTAATTTTCTTCAAAATATGATGTGAGTTCAAAAAATATTGAGATTGAATCAGTATTTACCAAGGGAAAAATGAATGGAATTTAAATTTTCTTCAAAATATGAGGTATGTTAAAAAATCGGGCTTAAAGTAGTACTTACTAAGAAAAAAATGAACAATGGCTTAAACGTTAATTTTCTTCAAAATACGATTTTTTTTTTTCAAAATGTATTGAGACTGAAGTTTTATTTCCCAAAAGAGAAGTGAATAAAAAATGTAGCATTACATTTTCTGGTATCTCTTTGACTATAATTTTACACGTTTTATTCTTGCACAATTTTTTTCTCGTATTATTTATTTTTTAATTAGACTTATCGAGTTTTGTATTGACTGAATTAGCGCTGAAACTTTTTTTTCTTTTCAAATAGAATTAATCTGCGCTGTTGTCTTTATCATAATGCCATTTAAGTCCTGAGTTGAAATTTCATTTTGAAAAAAAAAAGAAAAATCGCAAGGAGCTAGCTCCGGAGAGTATGTTGGGTGTTGTTATCGCACTAAAAGATATTTTATGCCAAAAGTATCAAGATTTGCTTCAGAAGTTTATTTTCAAAAGGGCAGACTCATTGGGACGTTGTCTTCTTAACAGTTTAGAGATTATTTCTTTATCATATAAGTTGTTCAACTGTGCAACTGTATTCATTGAAATTCTGAAAATAAAAATAAAAGAAAATAAAGAAAATAAACAATAAAGCTAGTCTTGATAATTTTTTCCATAACACCTCGTGTTTTTATATTTGAAATTCAGCTTCGAACTTGATATAAATAAACTTAGATGCGAAAAAAAGATAACGTACAAAGGCGGTTTGTATTTTTATACACGACGAAGGTAATATGTTTGTTAGGTGTGAAATCTTTTTTGACTTGTCTATAAGACGATAATTTCGGTGATAGGTAAGTATGTCTGTCGGTTAACAACATGGAAAATAGAAAATTCTGGCTGCTGTTGGAGGCATATAATTTATATTGATCCGTTTGGATTAAGTACTGTCTCAACATCTCCCACCAGATCGTTTTAGGTATTACTCCCTATCGTATTCTTCATACAATATGTCGCTTGTTATTTAAAGATTACTTGGCACAGGAAAACAACGCCTATGAACATGGGAAACGAAAAAAAAAACGTATATTTTGTTAATGCATGTTTAGTTAAAAAGCAGAGATAAGGAAGAATATGTTTCGTTTGGTAGGGTTGGGTTTTATGGTATATCAACCATTGTAGGCTATTTAATGCCAAATACTATTTATACATATATGAGGATCATTAAATAAGTTTCCAGTCTTTTTTCGCATGGGCACTTTTATTGCTAGTAAACACATGAAACTCTAGTCCACCTTCGAAGTAATCTTCTCCAGCTGCAAAGCACTTGTTGTACCGTTCAAACAACTTCTGGAAAGCCCCATGGAAGTCCTCTTGTGTGAGCATGTCAATGACCTTCGTCACAGCCTTCTTCATCACCTTGATTTAAAGAGTGCTGGCCTCTTCCAACGGTATCTCTTGCTGAATTCCCTTAAAACCTCAACATAGTAACCCTAACCCTAACCCTTTGGCCAGTCAACTCTTGTGTTCTGACTCCCTTACTCCTCACACACCTCTCATCATCTCTCACAGATTCCTTGCCTTCCTTGGATCTCTTATGCCACCCAAAAACTGATGCTCGAATCATACAAGATGGTCCAAAATCAGTCGGAAGTATTCTGTAGCATTTTTTCAAGTTTAAAACAGACCTTTTTATTGCATATCGTTTTTCTAAAGTGTCCTCATGTCCAGATTAAAATTTTTGAAATTCACCAGCTGTGACAATGAGGTTTAGTTGGGTGTATTCCAATTGCTGCTGTAGCTGTTCATTTGAACTTGAAATCATAAAAATTGTTCAGTCATGTCATAACATGTATAGCAATAACATACTGAATTTTCAAGAGTCTACTACAACTTAAAATGCCTGTACAAAAAGAAATCTGGAAACTTATTGAATACGCCACATATATCAAATATATATGATTTGTTGGGTTGGGTTTTATGTCATATCAGCCATTGCTGGTTATTAAATGCCCAATCCTTTTTATACATATATATTAAATAGATGATTTGTAAACACTTTTGTCGATAACATTTTTAAACTTGCCTGAGCTTATTTTTTTCACAGTTTTAAATGGTTTCACTTATTTCTTCCTAATACGAATAATTCTAACTATTATTAATGATTTGTTCACACAAAGATTAATTATTTTCATGTGATGCTCTGAATAACTAACAATTCAAGTAAATATTACTGATTTTGTTATATAATTGAATATAAAACAGTTCAATTTCAGTTTAGCATAAGTACACAGATAAATGTCAAACAGTTTCACTTGACCCCCTAGATAGGACCTTATCCGGTCCTAGCACTCTGGGTCACTGAAGACCAGGGAGCGATGGCAATGAGTACTCCGTATCCACCAGAGATTCGGCATTACTGACGTCTAGCCATATCTAGAGTTATATCCACGACACTCATTTGAGGAGTTTTAACCCACTGCCAAAATGTAGTCGGTGTATTCCACGGTCCAAGTCAACTGATGTGATTTTTTTTTTTAGACTTTCTGACTAAAGGACAAAGGAACGTCAATCCAGATCGAATGAATGCAGAAATTACCTGAAAGGGTCTCAGCTTCTAGACCTTTCTGTTGTATCTCAAGCGATTTTCAAGAAAATTTGTTTTTATAGATTATAAACATGTGGACCCCTACACATGGACGGAGCAAAGATTGGACGACTAGCAAGAACCTATATATAACAGCTTTGTGCCGATACAGGATGTAGCCTGGAAGGCCTCCGGGAAGCGATGGATGATAGAGACAGGTGGCGAGAGAGGGTCAGTGAGATCCATGCTAGCAGTGCGACATGATGACAACGATGATGAATTTTGATTGTCTCAATCTATTTAAAGAATGGCAGGAAATGATTTTTTTCTGTTTCTTTGAAAAGGATGCTAGCACTGACCAGAGATACATTTTTTTGATGTAGTGAAACGAAAATATTAACCAGTGGAGGTGGTTGATGTCAGTAAATATTTATGTGAAAGAGTGGAATTCACATTGTTAATAAGCATATATATTAATGATTGATTAATTAATGGTTAATATACATATATAGTCAATTTCACACTCGTGAATGCATAGACGAGAAACTGACAGTTGCCAAGCAACGTTGGCTCTGAGTCTACGCTATCCTAATCTAAATATATACGCTCTGTCATTGATATCGAAAATCCTTTACTTATAAATATTGCAAGATACATATCAATATATATATATATATATATATATCATTATTAATATTATTATTAATTTTATTATTCATTAAAGTTTTTCACATCAGCGTAAACTGGTGGTCTTTCACTGGAGATTGACTGACAGCAAGACTCCACAAGTCTCCAGGACTCTTCTCAGTATTCTGGCTGTTTTCAATAATGCTGTTGTTTGGATGGTCTCCACTCGTCCGCCAACTTCCAAATCCCCCTGGCCCTTTAATAATCCTTTAGTTACCGCGCCAAAAGCACCAATCACAATTGGTATAATTGTCACCTTCATATTCCATCGTTTTTTTTTTTTCAATTCTCTAGCAAGGTCGAGGTACCTATCTCTCCTTTCACATTCTTTCAATTTTATTCTGTGGTCAGCCAGGACAGCAAAGGCGACAATTTTGCAGATTTTCTTCTTTTTTTTGTTGATTATTATAAGTTCTGGTCTTCTGGCCGAGATTAGGTGATCCGTTTGTATATCAAAGACCTATAGGAATTTTTGTGTGTCATTTTCTAGGACAGGTGCTAAATATACCATTTGTTGGCATGGTCAAATTTAAATTTCTTGCACATTTCCCAGTTGATCACCTTGCCCACCCAGTCGTGTCTAGCCTTGTACTCCTTCTGTGCCAATTTGCCGCATTCACTTATTATGTGATTGATGGTTTCATCTCTGTCACCGCATAGTCTACATTTGCTATTTTGTTGCGTCTTATCTATCATCGCCTTGATATGATAGGTTCTTATGGCGCTGTTTTGTGCTGCCATTAGGAGAGATTATGTCTCTCTCTTAAAGTTTCCTTTTCTTAGCAATATCCAGGTTTTGTCGTGTGAGATGTTGTTTATTAGTCGTTTAAAACGCCCATGGAGTGGTTTTCCTTCCCATTTTTGTTTCCTAGTTTTTATCATTCTGTTATCTATCGTGTAGTCAGTATTGTTTTTGATGGCCGTAATCAGTCCTCTTTCATGTTTTTTAATGTAGTCTTCTAGTCGTTGTATGGATATGTCAACGTTGTCTTCGATGCTGGCAATTTCTCTTCCTCCCTCTTTTCATATAGTCGGTAATGTCGTCTCTGGTAGATTATTATTATTATTATTATTATTATACTCTTGAGAGTTTTCCACTCGAGCGTTAGCTGATGATTTTCACCAGACTTTGAGTGACAGCAAGTCTCCTCAATACTCCAGGACTCTCCTCAGTATTCTGGACGATCTTAATTATGCTGTAGTTAGGATGGTTTTAAGTTTTCCTTTTATTTTCAAATTTCTAGTCTTTTTACCAATCTTTACGGATTGTTCCATGAACACCAATTATAATTGGCATCAGCAGCGCAGTCATGTTCCATAGTTGATTTTGTCCTCTAACAATGTCTTGGTACTTATCTCTCTTTTCGCTTTCTTTTAATTCTATTTTGTCATCTACCGTGACGCCAAAGTAAACTATTTGGCAGGTTCTTCAGTGCAGACTAGAAGGTGAAGAGCAGCTTCTTATAGGAATAGTATTAGAGCGTTGGAGACTGGAGATCGCACTAGATCACCTTACTTGCTACCGTAATAACGGAAGACAATACTATTGTTGGACTATATCTTTATTCTGTATTCACTAATCCTATGTTCTTGTCTACTAATAGTCTCTTTATTGTATATACCTTTTCCTGGGAATATATCTCTATTTCCTCTCAGATCGTGGTTTGTCCTTTATTTAATATCACAAGCGTTCACTAACCAGAACGCAACGCTTAGCCATGTCGAAGTCTTCTCGAGCGAAATGATTATTATGATTATTATTTTACTCATTTGAAAGTTTTTTACACCATTGTTAGCAGATGGTTTTCTACAACAGTCTGAGTGACAGCAAGTTTTTCAAGTCTTCAGGACTGCTCTCAGAGTTCAGGCCGATCTCAACAATGCTGTTGTTTGGATAGTCCCAACTCGTCGTCTATTTTCCAAGTCTCTGTACCAATCCATTCATTTCTGTATTGAGTGCGCCAATTACAATTGGTATCATTGTCACTTTCATGTTCCACATTTTTTCAACTGTTTAGCAAGGTCTAAATACTTACCTCTTTTTTTGCTTTCCTTCTGTTTCTGTGATCAGCCGGAACGACAAAGTCAACAATTCGGCGCGTTCTTTTTTTGTTGACTTTGATTAGGTCTGGTTGTCTGGCTGAGATTAAGTTGCTCGCTTGTATCTCAAAGTCCCAGAGAAATGTGTAAGTCTCATTTTCTAGGACAAATTCAGGGTTGTGCATGTACCATTTCTTCGTATGGTCAATTAAAATCTCTTTACAATTCCCAGGGGATCGTCTTCAGTCGTGTCAAGTCTTATTTTCTCTTTGCGCTAATTTACAACGTTCGTGTATTATATGATTGATTCTTTCGTCTCTGTAACCTCATAATCTACATCTGCTATTTTGTTGCGTCTTAACTATTCTTGCTTTGACCTAGTTAGTCCTCTTGGCGTTGTTGTTGTTTGTTACTATTTGAAGAGATTCAATTTTGTCTTTGGGTTTCTCTTTCATTGCTATGTCCACATTTTCTCGTATGAGATGTCGCTTGTTTGTCGCTGGAAATGTCTATGCAGTGGTTTTTCTTCCTGTTGCTCTTACCTGGTTATTTTTGTTCTATTGGTCCTCGAGTTATCAGAATTAATTCGTGTAGCAGTAATCGGTTTTCCTTCATACTTTTTTATGTAGTCTTTTAGTCGTTGTATCTTGAATGCTGGCAAGTCCTTCTTTTCTTGACACATACGGTCTGTCTACGTCATCTCTGTGATGTAAGGCTTTATGCATTATCATTAGTTTTCTTGTTCTCTGGTCCATTTGTTGGCGTTCCTCTCTAGTCCTCTTTAAGACTGGTCACGACTATCTTACGAGATGGATAGCCCAAGTATTTATCCCTTTGATAAGATTTCTGCTATGTAATTTGGTTTCGGGTAGTTTCCTCGTTTTCTTAAGCTATTCTTTCTTTTTTTTTTTTCATCTCAGCATGTTTGATGTTGTCCGCTTCAAATATTCACAAGGATTTGTAAGTCTTCTTTTTTTCTGAGCGTTCTAATTTTTTCTTGGTTTGGTCGTTCAATTACTTCCGTTATTTGTTTTATTTTTCTCTTTTTATTATGAGCATGGCACATTTTTCTATGCCATATTGCATCCCTATATCTTCACTGTCCATCTTTACTGCTTATATTAGGGTTTCAAATTCTTTTTTTCATTTTTAGTAAACAATTTGGTTTTATTATCATTATTATTATTAATTAAAATTGATACATTATAATCCTTTTTTTATATAACGTGAACAAACATCCGACCACGTGACAAATTCCTAATACCTTAGATAAAGGTGATAAACCACTTTTTCTCCTGTTTCTGTCTCACAATTGTGTGATCTATATGATTTATGCCTTTCACAATTTCGCTTTAAACGACATCTTTTTTTTTAAATTGCATCTTATAGTCTCCTGACGACAATGCACCAAACACTGAAAAATGTTGAAAGCAAATGGCTGACGAGAGCTAATAAAGTCAGACATAAAATGTCACAATAAAGAGTGTTAATCCCCAGAGAAATATGTTTGCTTGCTCTTTGAAAGAAGGCGACAAAACAATAAATGATGTTCTTATTGATAAGCTGCTGTATGTTAGAAACAGACCGACGTCATATTTGAATCCCATGAAGCATCACGCCATTGTCACACCGAACAGAAGCGAATAAAAATACATGAGAATTTTGGCCCTAAATAAAAACAGACTCTATTATAAATAAAAGTATCCCTACGCTGCCAATAACTTTAGTCTTAATTACTGGCAACAAAAATATCTTTCTTCTTGAAAATTTTCAAAAATCCTTTGATAGTGAGATTATATGCAAAATATGGCTTCAGTAAAATTATTTTAAACATGGCTTATTTACGTGAGTTACATGATGAACCTAGACAGGAGGCTCTTAAATATATCTGGAACTTTAAAAAATGTAATAATTATAATTATTTATTTGCTATCATTTATTTATCTTATTTTCTATTCTATTTATTTGCTTATTTACTTATGTATTTATTTATTGTAAACAATTAAATTAAAAGGAAATAACTTTGTTCTCTTCATAGATTGCATATAACACAGAATAGTAGTGTTAACAACGTTTTCCATCTCTCTCTCTCTCTCTCTCTCTGTCTCTCTCTCTCTCTCTCTCTCCATCTATCTATCTGTCTGTCAATTTATATACATTATCTCTTTCTTTATCTATCTATCTGTCTATCTATCTATCCTGTTACTTTCTAGTTTTCTTTTTTATATTTTCTTTCTTTTTTACCTTTTCTTCTTACATACCAGGCGTTAAGCGACCAATGTACAGCGTTATCATATCCTCTCTCTCAGTCTCACCGTCTCTTTGTCTCTATCTCTCTCTTTACACACACACACACACACATATATATATATATATCCCTTTCTTTCTTTCATTCTTTCTTCCTATTTGCTTTCTTTTTCTCATAATCAAAATAGAATGTCCAGCTATTATCTAAGGTGTAAACAGAGTAGAACATTCAAACTCATAGATTCATGTCTTATTCCATAAATATTTTATTTCTTGCGAGTTTTTCACACCAGCTACAACTGGAGGCTTTTCACAGGAGACTGATTGAGAGTAAGTCTCTGGGAATCTTTTAAGTATTCTAACTGATTTTAAAAATGCTATAATCTAGATGGTCTCGAGTCTTCTCCTTGTTTTCAAGTCTTCCAGTCCCTTTATCAATCCATTGGGTATTGTTCCAAGGGCACCAATTTCATTTGAAATCTACAGCACGTTCCGTGGTCTGGATGTTCTAGATTCTTCCTCTGATGTCCAGATACTCCAGCCTCTTTCCAGGACTTTTCTACGTCTTCATGTTTGGTTTAACAGAGCAGTGGTCTTGATGGTCTCGATTCTTGCTTTGATGTCCAATGCCCTAAGCCTCTTTTTAAGTCTTCTAATTTGGTTTAACAGATCAGTGGTCTGGATGGTCTCGATTCTGCCTTTAAAGTCCAGTTACCTCGGCTTCTTTTTCTGGCCTGCGCAAATCATTCTAAGGGAATGTCCTCGTCACACTCATCCATCAATGATATTTTAGCTTTCTATAAAATCCAGGTATATGTGAACTTTTCGTTTGAATTCACTTTCACTCAATGGTCTTCTGGCATGGCAAAATCTAACGGTCAACAATTTCTTCTTGTTAATTGAGTAGTTTTGTCTTCACACTTTAATTGGGTAATCAATTTTTATCTCAAAGTTCCAGAGAATTGTATGCATTTCATTTTCAACGATATAATCTTGTCCGTACATTTACCACTGGTCAGTATGCTGAAACTTCATTCTCTTGCACATATTCTAGGGACCACCTTTCCTACCCAGTCGTGTCTATTCTTGTTTTCTTTTGTCTTAGCGGCATTCACTTATTATGTAAGTAAATGTTTATTATGGTGTAAACCCAGTGATGCCTCTTCCAGTACAATTTCTGTAAAAGTATGTTGATTTTGCTTATTATGTAATTTACTTTTTCACTTCTTTCTCCTCTTCTTTTTCTGTTCTTGTGAGAATTTTCTCTTGTAATACTACCTGATTGTTCTTAGTTTTTGCTATTTCTAAATCTCCCTCCTATCACTTATGTCTTTGGATTTATCACTCCAAGTTTCATTGATAGTCTTGTCTTTTATTATGTTTTTTTATTTTTTTATTTTAATGGCACATCAACCTTCGTTGGTTTATGAAGTCATCCTTATAAAAGAACAGCAGTTACACTATTTAAATCACTGCGGGAGAGATAAAGACTGTTGTATTTTTCTCAATGGTATTAGTCTGGAAATTAAGGTAATAGCGAGATGGAAGTTCGAACTAAGAGGCTGGAGTCCAGCACATTCGCCATTACACCAGAGAGACCCCTGTTTTTTTTTGGTTTTTTGGTCTTTTCATATCAGCATACATCTTCACCTGGTTTTCCTTCCTTAGAATCTTCGTTTTTTGTCTTAATTTCTTTATCTATCGTTTAAGCCTAATTTCTTATCAATATTTCATATTTCTGTCCGGGTTCTTTAAGGGAACATTAATTTACTCTATTATTTTTCCTTTCGTGTTTTCCTTTGGTATATTTGATAATAATTTGTTTACATCTTCTATTTTTAAGTTGACATTTTTTTCCAGTTTTGGTTCCTGTGAGATGGTAATGTAGTCTTCGTTTCAGTCATAGCTTTTTTATTAGAAATCAAATCTGTCTTCCGGTGTCAATATTGATGTTGTGTTTTGGGGGTCAGCGGTGTTTTAGATTTCAAAATTTAACGTTTCTTTGTCGTTAATGGGCTACTTCTTTTCGGTATTTTGCGATTCAATTCGGGTTGGTTGATGGTGGTCATACTCTTCACAACATACATTTCCACATATTTCTAGTATCACTAGGTCAGAAATGTAAACTTTCCGTAAAATCATTCTAGCTCCGTTGCACGTTTTTTGCTTAATATATTACATTAAATTGATACTGACCAAATTTCTATTATTCCTTTTCTACACAATCTTTATGCATGAAAACTCTTAAAATAACAATGAAGTAAATTTCTGTTGCATTCTATCATCTATTTTGTCCATTAGTATCTTCTAATTAAAGTGTTATAAGTGGAGTACCTGCCAATCATGACACTCAGAATTGTTATTTTGGATTTGGATAAGACATATTTCATGGATAGTAAAAAGTAGCTATACTAGACCCAGAGGTTGATTATTATTTAATCTAATGTCAGTGATCCATCCAGGTATTCTTCAGAGGAAGAAGAAACTTCAACGGTGTACCAAAAAAAGCTTATATAATAGCGAATACTGACACCTTTAAAATAAATGAGTTTTAATGAACCGTTTTTTTCTCCTCTTTTCAATTTTTGAAGGCAGGGATCGAAATACAAATAAAGATTACAATACACTGCAGCACCGAATGTATGTATATTCATTTGCTAATAAGCACAGATTTAAAATCGACAAATTATTGATAGTAAAGCTTGAATTTTTCGTACTTACAGTTTAGCGTCTTTTGCCGTCTTCAAATCAATACAGAGTATTATTACAATTACGAGGGGCATACGATAAGTGTCCAGACTTTTTTAGTATGGGCATTGAAAATTGTCATAGACTCTTGAAAATTCACTATGTTATTGCTATAAATCGTATGAGATGACTGACTAATTTTTATGATTTCAGCTTCAAATGAACAGCTACATTAGGAATTGGAATACACCCTACTAAAGCCTGATTGTCAAAGCTGGTTAATTTCAAAAATGCAGTCCGGACGTGACGACACTTTAGAAGAACGATATGCAATAAAATTGTGTTTTAAACTTGGATAAAATGCTACTGAAACGTGTGGAATGCTCCAGACTGCTTTTGAACCATCTTTCATAAATCGACCATCAGTTTTTGAGTAGTATAAGAGATTCAATGAAGGCAGAGAGTCTGTTAGGGATAACGAGAGATGTGGGGGGAGTAAAGAAGTCAATGCACCAGAGATGATTGGCCAAAGGGTTAGGGTAAGGGTTACTATGTTGAGGTTTTAAGGGAGTTCAGCAAGAGATTAAGTCAGGTGAGGCCAGCACGCTTCAAATCAGCTCAGTGTCATTTCCACCAGGACACTGCACAAATCCACAACTCCATGACTGTCACAGACAATTTGAACAAGATGGGCATCAACACAGTTCCACACCCTTCCTATAGTCCAGACCTTGCTCCCTGTGACTTTTTCTTATTCCTTAAGCTCAGAGGATGTCGTCATGAGAAAATTGAGGATATAAAATAGGCTGTGACGAAGGTCATTGACACGCTCACACAAAAGGACTTCCATGGGGCCTTCCAGAAGTTGTTGGAACGGCACAATCGGAGAAGATTACTTCAAAGGGGACAAGAGTTTCATGTGTGTACTATCAATAAAAGTGCCCATACGAAAAAAGTCTGGAAACTTATCGTATGCACCTCATATTATTATACTCCTTGTAAATTTTTCACATCAGCATTAGCTGATGGTCTTTCACTAGAACTTGAGTGACTCGATTCTTCCTCTGATATCGAATTTCTCTTGTCTTAGGAACCGTTCCAAATGCACCAACTACTGTTAGTATTACCGTCACCCTCACGTTCTTTTTTTTTTTTTTTTGTTCCTTGACAAGATAAAAGTATTTGTCTATTTTTTCGTTTTCTTTTATTTTCAGTCGGATGTAAGCCGGAAAGACAAAATCAATTAGGTGGCAAGTTATTTTTTTCTTATTTATCAATACTAGATATTCACTTATGGCTGTAATCCCGGTAATCCATTTGTATCTCAAAATTTCAGGGAATATTATGAGTTTTATACTAACGGACTTCCATATCTGTAAGTTTAGATTTAGTGGCATCGTGCATAAATTGTTAAGGTTTCTTTGAAATAATGTTTTATATTTTATGATCAATCATCATCATCATCATGTCGTGCTACCAGCATGGATATCCCTGACCCTCTCTCGCGATTCCACCCTATCTTTCATTGCTTCTGGCTGGTCTTTAGGACTACATCCCGTATCCTCACAGAGGTGCTGTATGTATGTTCGAGCTGGTTGCCCCGCTTTTGTTCAGCCATATGAGGGGGTTCATAGTAGTACATCATTTATGAGCTCGTCCCTGCTTCTCCAGCAGTGTCCTGCATGTCTACTTCGTCTAACTTGGATAGTTTTTTGTGATGGGATGTAGGTGGCCGTATAGTTGGTGCTTTGTTGGGTGTTGCCTCCATGACTTGTTTAATATTGCTCACAGAATTTTTGTGTAATTGCCTTTTATCTTTTCCGTCATCCGTTTTGTTAGCGTCCTAGTAGTGCATTTATATAGCAGTATCGTTACGACCGCTGCTTGGAAGAAACTGCATTTCATTTTATCGGTCAGGTCTGACTTCCATATGATCGATAGCTTATCAATAGCTGTCCATGCCTTTGTAAGCTGCGTGTCGATGTCTTTTTTCGGTTGATGAGACACTGCTTCCTCGGTAGGTGAACTTATCTACTAGTTTCAGAGAGCTTCCGTCTAGTGTGGAAATGTCGCCTGTTTGATTAACGCACATGTATTCCGTTTTGTGTGCATTGACAACGAGGCCAACAGCAGCTCTGAGAGGATTCGGGATGTAGCCCTGAAGACCTGCCAGAAGCGATGAACGATAGGGAGAAGTGTCGAGAGAGGGTCAGGGATATCCGTGCTGGCGGCACGACATGATGATGATGATACTAATGGAAATATTCTTGTTTGGGCAAAGATCATTTGCTTATATCGTCAAATTCTAATCTTTTCTACAGCTTCCCGTGTATTACCTTTCCAATCCAGTTGATCCTAGACTTGTACTCTTTTTGTGCTTGTTCACTCCATTATGTGATAACCTGTTTCGTAACAGTCTTTTCACAGCCTACACTTATTATTTTGTTGCGTATTATCCATTTTTGTTTAAACTAATTGATCCTAATAACGCTGTTTTTTTACTACTATTAGAAGCGGTTCAGTTGCTCTTTTGAGGTTTCTCTTTCATAGCCATGAGCAATTTTGTAAATTGGTTATTGTTTACACAGAGTAATTCATACAATGTTATTATTATTAATATTATTATTATTATTTACTCATTAGTGTTTTTCACATCAGTTTTAGCTGATGGTCTTTCACTGAATTTTGAGTGATTCCAAGTCACCTCAAGTCACCAGGATTCTTCTCAGTATTCTGGCCGTTCTCAAAAATGCTGTAGTCTGAATGGTCTCCACCTCTCCTCAAACCTCCGAGTATTCCAGTTCATTTAATAGTCCTTTAGTTACTGTACCGAATGCACCAAACATGATTGGTATAATCGTCACCTTCAAGTTCCATTGTTTCTTTTTTAATTCCCTGGCAAGGTCTACGTACTAATCCTTCTTTTCACTTTCTTTCAGATTTATTCTGTGGTCAGCCGGTACAGCAAAGTCGACAACTTTGCAAGTTATCTTCTTTTTTGTTGTTGATTACTATAAGTTCTGGTCTTCTGACCGTGCTTAGGTGATCCGTGTGTATGAAAAAGTACCATAGGAGTTTCTGTGTGTCATTCTCGAGGATTGCTGCTGGGTTGTGCATATAACATTTAATCGTATTGTCAAATTTCAATTTCTTGCACATCTCCCAGTGGTTCACCTTGTCCATTCATTATGTGATTGATGGTTTCGTCTTTATAACTGCATCATCTACATTTGCGCTTTTGTTGCGTCTTATCTATTCTCGCTTTGATATAATTTATTCTGATGGCATTGTTTTGTTCTGCTATTAGGAGGGATTCTGTTTCTCCTTTAACGTTCCCTTTCCTTACCAACGTCCAGGTTCTCTCGTGTATGATATCGTTTATTAGTCGTTTAAAGCACCTATAGAGTTGTTTTTCTTCCCATTTTTGTTTTCTAGTTAATGTCATTCTGTTGGTCACGGTATTGTGAGTATCGTTTTTGATGGTCGTAATCAGTCCTCCTTCCTATTGTTCTATGTAGTCCAAGAGTCGTAGTATCGATGCGTCAACGCTGACTTCACTGCTGGTAAGTTCTCTTCTTCCCGCCTTTCTTGATACGTATAGTCTGTCAACGTCGTCTCAAGCATGTAATGACTTATGCATGATAAGGTTTCTGCAAGAGAGTTTTGTCTCGAGTAGTTTTCTTGTTCTCCTGCAAAATTCTTTTTTTGAATTTTGTCTTTCATTTCCATTTGGTTGATGGTTTCAGCCTCCAAGATGCCTAAGTATTTGTAGGCTGCATTTGCTCCGAGCGTTCTAATCTTGTCTTGATTTTGTAGCTCCATTTCCTCAGTTATATATCGTTTGCCACTTTTCATTACAAGCATGGCACATTTTTCCATGCCAAATTCCATTCCTATGAACTGACTGTATATTCTAACTGTGTGTATTAAAGTTTCCATTTCTTTTTCATTTTTTAAAAATAGTTTGATATCATCCATGTACATTAGGTAATTGATCTTTTCCTGCAATTTACTAAGTTTGTATCCGTCTGTGCATTTTTTGAGTATGTAGTTAAGTGGCATCATGACAATTATGAATAGTAACGGTGATAGTACATATCCTTGAAAATTTATTTTTATTATTATTATTATTAGTAGTAGTAGTAGCAGTATTTACTCATTAGAGTTTTTCACATCAGCATTAGCTGATTGTTTTTCACTGGAGTCTGAGTGACAGAAAGTCTTCACAAGTCTCCAGGATTCTTCTCAATATTCTGGCCGTTCTCTATGATGTAGTAGTTTGGATGGTCTCTACTCGTCCACCAACTTCCGAGTCCTCCAGTCCCTTTAGTAATCCTTTACTTACTGTTCCAAACGCACCAATTTGAATTGGTATTATAGTCACCTGCATGTTCCATAGTTTTTTCGATTCCCTAGCTAGGTCTAGGTACTTATCCTTCTTTTCACATTCTTTCGGTTTTATTCTGTGGTCAACCAGGACAGCAAAGTCGACAATTTATCAAGTTCTCTTCTATTTGTTGATTATTATTAGATCTGGTCTTCTGGCCGAGATTAGGCGATCAGTGTGTATGCCAAAGTCCCATACGAGTTTATGTGTGTTATTTTCTAGGACAGGTGCTGGGTTGTGCATATACCATTTGTTTGTATGGTCAAATTTCAATTTCTTGCACCTCTCCCAGTGGATTATTTGCCGACCCAGTAATATCTAGTATTATATTCCTTCTTCGCTAATTTGCTGCATTCGCTTATTATGTGATTGATGGTTTCAACTCTGTCACCGCATAGTCTACATTTGCTATTTTGTTGCGTCTTATCAATTATTATTATTATTATTATTTACTCCTTTAGAGTTTTTCACATCAGTGTTAGCCGATGGTTTTTCACTGGAGTTTGAGTGACAGCAAGTCTCCTGAAGTCTCCAAGGCTCGTCACAGGATTTTGGCCGTTCTCAGCAATGCTGTCATTTGAATAGTCTGCACCCGTCCGCCAACTTCCAAGTCCTCCAGGCCTTTAAATAATCTTTTAGTTATTGTGACAAAAGCACCAATCACAATTGGCACAATCGTCACTTTCATGTTTCACAGCCTTTTCAATTCTCTAGCAAGGTTGAGGTACTTATTATTATTATTATTATTATTATTATTATTATTATATACTCATCAGAGGTTTTCACATCAGCGAAAGCTGATGGTCTTTCACTTGATTTTGAGTGACAGCATGTCTCCTCAAGTCTGCAGAAATCTCAGTATTCTGGCCGTTTTCAATAATGCTGTTGCTTAGATGGTCTCCACTCGGCCGCCAACTTCCAAATCCTCCAGGCCCTTTAATAATCCTTTAGATACCGTGCCAAAAGCACCAATCATAATTGGTATAATTGTCACCATCATGTTTCAAAGTTTTTTCACTCCACTAGCAAGATCTAGGTACTCATCTCTCTTTTAATATTTTTTCAGTTTTATTCCGTGGTCAGCCGAGACAGCAAATCGACAATTTTGCAGGTTTTCTTTTTTTTTTTTTTTTGTTAATTATTAAAGATCTGGTCTTATTATTCTATGCCTTTGAGAGTTTTTCACACCAGCGATAGCTGACCGTTTTCACTGGAGTTTGAACAAAAGCAAATTTCCTCAAGTCCCCAGAGTTCTTCTCAGTATACTGGCCGATCTTAATGCTGATTTCTAAGTGTTTCAGTATCTTCTCCAATCCTTTTGGGATTGTACAGTGTGCCCCGATCCCAGTTGGTATCACTGTCACCTTCGTGTTTTATATCTTTTTTTGTTCTGTTACAAGTTTTTGGTATTTATCTCTCTTTTTGCTTTCTTTTAATTTTATTTTGTCGTTCGCTGGGCGGCAAAGTCAACTATTTGGCTGGTTTTAATTTTTTAATTTCATTTTATTTTATTTTATTTAATTATTTATTTCATTTTTATTTTATTATTATTATTATTTATTTATTTATTTTTTTTTTTTGGTGATTGTCACTAGGTGAGGTCGTCTAGCCGAGATTAAGGGACCTGTTTTTCTCTCCAAATGGTAAAGAAATATGTGCGTCTCATTCTCCAGGACAGATTCTGATTTGTGCATATACCACTTGTTGATATAATCAAATTTGAATCTTTTCATATTTACGCCCCTATCGGGTCTCATCTTATATTTTGTTGGCGCTAATTTGTTGCATATTATTATTCATATTTTTTGATTTACTAATAATTCTCGTGATTTAGGACAGTTTACGCAAGAACTCGACTCAGTACTAAAAAAAATTTTAAATAGAAAAGCAGCAGGGTTTCATGAAATACCCCAAGAAGTATGGAAGACCAGGCAATTCGACGACATACTGCTCCAACACTCTAATGCCGTATATAATCAAAACACAATTGACAGATGGAGAAAGAGATGTATCCTACCCTTCAGATTAGCCACGAACTACCGAGGTATAACACTTACATCCAAAGCAGCCAAGATATATAATGCTCAACTACGCAACTGTATAGAACCCAAAATTGAGAAAATACTTATAACCAAAATGTCTTTCGGAGAAATCGATCAACGATGTCCCAAATTTTGACTATCCGTCGAATTCTGGAAGGTGTACGTGCAAAAAACCTAGAGGCAATAATATTATATGTCGACTTCTCCAAGGCATTCGACTCCATACACAGAGGGAAAATGGAGGAAATACTACTCGCCTACGGCCTACTCAAACAAACTGTTGCAGCCATAATGATGCTATATAGAAAGACGAAAGTCAAAGTCCCCTCGCCGGATGGAGACACAGACTACTTCGACATTGTTGCAGGTGTGGTGCAAGGAGACACATTTGCTCTATATTTCTTTATCATCTGTCTAGACTATGTGCTTAGAACGTCAATTGATGAAATGAAAGACAACGGTTTCAAGCAAACAAAGGAAAGAACTAGAAGATACCCCGTACATATAATTACGGACGCAGACTACACCGATGACATAGCACTTCTCGTAAATACACCAGGCCAAGCCGAAACCCTGCTACATAGTCTGGGACGAGCAGCTGCTGGCATAGTCATCCATGTAAACGCAGACAAGACGGAATACCTGTGCTTTAATCAAAGAGGTGACATCTCCACACTAAACGGTAGTTCTCTGAAACTAGTGGACAAGTTCACCAACCAAAATAGCAGTTTCTCATCAACCAAGACAGACATTAACACACGACTAGCAAAGGCATGGACAGCTATCGATAAGCTATCGGTCATATGGAAGTCAGACCTGACCGATAAAATAAAACAGTTTTTTTCCAAGCAACGATCATATCGATACTACTCTTTGGATGCACTACATAGATGCTAACAATACGTTTGGAGAAAAAGCTTGACGACAGTTACACAAGAATGTTGTGAGCAATAATAATTTATTCCAGGAGGCAGCACTCCACAAAGCAGCAGCTGTAACCTACCACCCATCACAAAAACCATCCAAGTTAGACGAACCAGACATGCAGAACACTGCTGGAGAAGTAAGGACGAACTTATAAGTGACACACTCCTGTGGACCCCTTCACATGGACGGGCAAAGGCAGGACGACCAGCTAACATCTATATACAATAGCTCTGTTCCGATACAGGATGTAGCCCTGAAGACCTACCGGGAGCGATGTATGATAGAGAATGGTGGCGGTGCGATATGATGATGATGATTATTCATATTATTATATTTTCTTATTATTGTTGTCGTTGTTGTGTTGGTTAGTTTTCAGGGTTTTTTTCTCCAATAACAGAATATCTTTGATACATAATATAATCATGGCCTATTCTTAATAACTCTAAAGTGAGTCAAAAGTGACCGAAGCAGTTGGAACTGTTGTAGTTATTTACTATGTTTGACAGTACTGTCGTTGTTTATTCGCTGACACGTTGAGCATCGCTGCTCTCCATGTGTGATTTGAAAGCCAAACAGATGAACGTGTACTGTAGGCTAATTCATGACCTTACACTTTACGAGTTCGATCGGAGGTGGGGACAATGCGGTGGAAGCAACCAGAAACATTCCTTGTACGAAAAGTAAAGGCGCAGTGGATCTCACTAATGCATACCGATGTTTCAAGACATTTCACTCAGGCTACAAAAACCAAGACGATCATGTGGGGTCTGGTGGATCTAAAACCGTGAATTCTTTGGTCGTTTTCCCATTTGGAGTGTATCAGGACAGCTCAGAATATTGCAAAATTTTAGACTCAGCCAAGAAGCATTATATGATAATAATATATTTTTGATCATTTTGTCATACAACAATAATTTTCATTCTATCATAATTATAGTATCATATAACAGTATATTTCATACAATAAAATTTTCTCTTATAACATTCATCTCTATTTGTTTTATGATTTTCAGTGAAAGTTTGTAAAAAACGAAAATACTTTTAATACACCCTAATAGTAGTTTGTAATAAGAATGGACTTCTGAGGTAAATAATCGGATAATATTTTCTTGCTTATTGAACATTCATCTACCTTCGTTTATTGAATTGTTTTCTACTCGTAAGTGCATTAGCAGCGAAAGCGGTAATTTAAGTACAGGAGACGCAAATGCATTCGGAACGCCACCTAGCGTTCGATTGCTGAGCTGTAAACAAATTCACTAAAGCATCTCTATTTTCTTCCTCCTCCCCTGTCGTCACCTATCTTCCTTTCGTTTTTTTTTCTTTTCTTGCCTCGCCATTTCGTTTCTATTGACGGGCAGCCCTCATTTTGAGTGGCTGATTTTATTGAGCAAAGCTAAATCGTCAGTTATGCATGCCGACAAATAAAATTGTAACGTCTAATTTGGGTAACAAGTCGCCATTGACTTGCCGTTTGTTTTGTTTAGTGTCTTGTTAGTTTGTTTCGAGTTGGATCGATGTGGGCGTGTTAAAAAGAAAGAAAGAAAGAAAGAAAGAAAAGGAACCAATGAAGAAGGAAAAATAAAAGATAAAGTCAAAGGAAAATGAACTGAGAAAATGTCGACAGAGTAGAAAGCAGGTAGTGAAAATAAGAGGCTATATATGGTTGGAGAGATTAGTTTACATTGATTGAGGTGAGACTTTTGAAGTTATTGTTTACTGGTTCATTTTTATTATTGTAAATGTACTGAAAAAAGAATTGAACGTTGCTCAAAAAGTATAAGATAGATTGATTAATTGCTTTTAACGACATGTCAATCTGTCTAGCGTTATTTTATGCCTAAAGGTTATGGAATCGCATTCATTGTACGTTCATACATATATTTTTTTGCATAGTTGTTTATTAAGATTTTTTTTTTTTTGGCACACGTTCCTACTGAAATCGAATATTTTTAAAACAGATCTATTTAACCCATAGATATTACACAAACAGGTACAACCACACCGAGTCAAAATAGACTTAGGAGTGTTTCGAGACCGATAAATATATCGATCCCACAAACTTTTGAAATATAACTGATTGACAGTGAACAAGGCAAGAATGAAAAACATGGTGGTTGCTTTGAAAGGACAAATTTTATTATGGCAAATCGTAATCGGAATATCGTAGGGTGGGTTCCGGTTCAAAAAATCCAGTAACTGTTTGTTGATGCAGGATCTAGTCGCTGGTGCAGGACTGGATTGCTGGTGTAAGTCTGGTAGTCAGGACTGGTGGTCATTCGTGCCGGACTGGTAGCTGCTGTTGCAGGACTGGAAGCTGCTGGAGCAGGACGATAGTCGCTGGTGCAGGAATTGTAGCTGCAGGTACAGGAATGTGGTCGCTGATGCAGGATTGTTAGCTGTTGGTGCACGAAGGTGGTTGCTGGTGCAGGACCGGGCGCTGATGGTGCAAGAAGGTAGTTGCTGCGGCAGGAAGGTGGTCGCTGGTGCAATACTGGTAGCTGCTGTTGCAGGAAAGTGGTCACTGGTGCAGGAAAATAGTGCGTCGTGCCGTCTTACAAGGTACTAGGTTAGACCTGAAAAAGGCTGTGAGACTGAGAGGCTGGTAATCGGGACTGCTGCATCGTGCCGTCTCAGGAGGTATTGGAATAGACTTTCTGAGTTAGCCCTGAAAAAGACATTTTAAGCTGAGAGGCTGGTAGTTTTCCTGCGTCGTCTGCTTGCTAGAATCAGGATGTGGGCTTTTGGGGAAGCCTGAAGCAGTGGGCAATGGGCAGGTGCTGTTAATAAGGCTTTGGTCGTAGAGTTGACCTGGTGAGCATCGGAATCCTCCAACACCCTTGGCTGGTGTCCAGCCAAAACTGTCGACCGTTTTAATACCGCCGCTTTTTATGTCTGCTGCGCATTATTACCCTAAATTGTCAAAAGTAAAATGAATTTGCTTATTATCACCAAATAGTAGTGAGAGACTTCATTCTACTTCGATGATGTTATTTTTATTACTACCTATTTTGTTGATTTCGTTGGTTGGTTTCTTTGTTTAATGGCATATCGATCTTTGTAGGTTATTTAATACCAAGCTATTCTCCTAGAAGAACAGTAGTGGTGCTATTTAACCCGTTGCTGGGAGGATAAGGGGGTAACCTATTTTGTGCAACATCTGTAAACTCTCCTTTGAAAGACCGACTGAATTTATTATTTTTAAAAGACGGTCTGTGTGGAGTGATTTGGTTCCTTAACAACCAGTACCTAGATAGCTATTGACCGAATGCATTAATAACTCACCGTGGTGTAATGGTTATCGTCGTAGGAAATAGACACGGCGACACGAGTTCAAATCCTGGACGAGACTGATTGCATTTCACATAGCACTAATACCCTTGGGAAGGGTATGAATCCAATTATCTCCCTCCAGCTATGGGTGACTAGTAAGGCAGACTGAGTTCTTCAGCCTTGGTGAGGCAACTAGTCTAGGAGAAGGAAAACTCTGAATTAAAACCTGTTAAAACACCGCTTAAAATTGACCTTGTGTCATATCCTGCCCGAACGGAGGGGTTGGGTAAATAGGATCAGTGACTCATCGCTTCTTTTTCTTTTTTTTCTTTTTATTTATTTATTTGTTTATTTATTTATTTTTGTGTTATGAGTAGCAGGTTAACTACAATAGAAGTAATGACAATGAAGTTGTATTTAACATTCTGCAGAAATCCAGAACGGAAGCCTTAACAACAGGTACAGTTTAGTAATATTCGCCAAACACTCGAGTTTTGTTGGGAGTTTTACCCTTCTGCAGGTTATACAGTCTGTGTATTCTAAGTTGCACAGACTGTTCGAAAAGAATATACGTGATATATCAACAATATAATGAGCCTAATTGAAAAACTATTTTAAATCTTTTCTAAACAACTTAATCAGTAATCACCTTTATTTCATTTGGTATAGTTTACAAGATTAGACTCCCACCGAAAAACTTTGTTTCTCCTATGAAGAATAGGATTGGGAGTTTTCAACTAACACTATCTTCAGTTGGTTCGTCAAGGTTAGTTTCTTAAACTCGACAGTTCTGTCAAGGTAGCCTCAGGGTAGGGTTTCGATTTTTGGCACAAGAAATTGTCACAAAGGAGTAGAGACCGTCTGCTCAATAGTTATATTCTTTCAGGCCAAGAAGTCAGTGGTAAAGAGTGCAGTGTATTTCATTTTGAATTACATTTGCGTAACAAACATAAACCAACGGGTAAAAGCAAAACTTTGCTCAACTGAAGGTGAATTGTGAGAGGCACACACGAACTGAAAGTTTCGGCGCGTTCTAAAGCTGTTACCTAGATGGCTATACGACGATGGACTTGCTGTTAATTGATCCTGACGTGGACCCGAAGTTGTGAATCGCCGTGATATATCATCGATTTTACAGTGATAGAAGTGGCACAAATATCTTTCAATAATTTATAAACTTTCTTCAATGCGAGTTGGATTTTAGAGAAGACGATTGTCATACGATTTGCTACAAAAATTAATTTACAGAATATCTCTTAACCATAATTTTAGTCTTTTCTCGACTCACATGTCTCAGTCGATGGAAAAGCTCAAAAGGTATCTTCCTCGTCTCTTCAGCTTCGATCACAGGACATGTGATTCTCCCTCACCCTCTTCAGTCCTGCCGAACTTCCCGGTACAGGGTCTCGGTGGCGTTTTCACATAATTTTTATTCTGCACACGGGAACAGTTTCGATTTTTTTGTCCATAAATTCCATAATATTTTCCACAATATTAGGATACTCCACAATATTTTCCTTAGCGTGCCTTGGAAATATACCTTTGAATTAAATAATCTAATCTCAGTGTTTTAAGGAATATTCTATGAGACCAGAATATTTAGCTATTGAAGAAAAAAAATTTAGCGTCTTATCTGCAATTAGTTTATTTACTACAAATTTTTAAGAAATGAATATTTTATAGGTAAGCAAATATAGTTTATATCAAAGATGGTGTAAATAAAATCTCTCTCTCTCTCTCTCTCTCTCTCTCTCTCTCTCTCTCTATTTTTTTCTCTCTCTCTCTCTCTCTCTCATATATATATATATATATATATATTAGCATGTTTTCGTATTCGGACGGCAACTTAATGACAAGAGAGTCCACCGAGTAGCTTAAAGTACAAGTTTTCTTTTTGAAAATCCCATTATCGCCTTTGGAACAAGAGCCGTTTATAAGACTGAGATTAAGACAAGTTTTTTTTTTGCGCAGCACACAGCACAGGCCAGACTTTTGTACGGTCAGATTCCAGGACCGTCTATGTATCATAAATTAACCAGCTTGATGCCTTTCATGAAAATGATCGTCATTTGATCTACGGACACACACTGCAAAACCGAATCTCCAACTCTGATCTCTTTACTAAGTGCAATACTGGAGGCGTAGAAACCTTCAGCATGCAATCTCAATTGAGATCGGTGGACATATCATCTGAATGAGAGTCGATAGAATTACAATGGTCCTCATTTATAGTAAGTTTCATGGGGAAATAGAAATGTTGCAAGACAATGGCCCAGCTTCCGAGAAAAGCTGAAAAACCTTATCGTCGATAAATCCATGTTTCAATTCGCATGAAATAGAGAGTAAAATGCCACGAAATCTCAACAATTTTGACTGGACGCATTTCAAACATCCCAGAGAAATGACGTAGAAAGAGAAGGCAGGACCAGTTTTGCAATCTATTTTGTCATCTGTCTCTAAAGAATGCATTGAGTTGTATGCACATATATGGCTCAAGAAAAGTCTCATACTTGACTCAGATGTTAAAACTGACATAATTTCCTCGTAATCGATAATTTCTTTTTTAAATTATCGGTGTTCTATTAATCTGACCTGATTTAAAAACCAAAAATATCAAAATCTTCACAATCTTTAATAATGCTCAGGACTCTGACTATCCAGAATAATCGGTTATATAATCGACAGCAATATGTGGGGTGGAGTATTTTTGCTTTGTTTTTTACTCATTTTATAAAAGTCGGGGTGGATGTAAAAAAGACAGGAAGTTAGAGACATGAAAGAAAAATATATTAAAATAGTATACTCTCACTATTGCTTTCCTCTAACATCTCTTCACTTATATATATATATATATATATATATATATATATATCCAGTCAGCGTCCAAAGACAGTGGGTGTGGATTATTTTTCTATAGAATATATGAAGAATATCCTATAAATCTATGTGAGTGCTCAATGTATGGCTATTGTTAATCCCTTATTAATTCGCAGGGATATAACAAAATTCACATTCAGAGCGTACATATGCATATGTATGTATTCTGCTAACGTTAAAGTTTTCGGGAAATTTATATTTAACTCTCATCAGGAAAGTATTAATATGTGATGTTGTATTTTCTAAATCATAATAATTTCAAAATTAAACAAAGAAAGGGAAATACCTTTGGATTCTTTGTTTAATAGCATATCAGTCTTTCTGGGCTTTTAATGGTAAATTCGTCCTAGTAAAAAAGAAGTAGTGGTACTATCTAAGTCATACCCTGGGGACAAGGTTCTTCATATCTATAAAAAGTATTTGTCAAAAAGTAAATTTAGTAGCACGACTAGAGTTCGAACATTCAAAAATGTCGCGGTCCAGCACATTAGCAACTATTTCAAAGAGACTGCCTTGACAAAATTCTTAGTAATACAGGGTACGGAAACAAAATTAGGAATATTCATGTATGATAATAAGTAAGTAAAGTTAGCGACCATAGTCGAGGGTGACCCGAAGGCTCCCTTTTCGATAGCTACTACACCAAGGTGTAGGGGAGGGCGCTACTCCATTCCCAGGATTGCTCCACTTTACCCTTGAACCGTACCTTATAATGCTGAGTGTTAAGCAAGGTGGTATCAAGTTCCATTTTTAAAGTCTTTGGTATGACTCGACCTGGGATTGAACCCAGGTCTCCCGGGCCACTGGCGAACACTCTAACCGCTGGGCCAATGTCCCGGTTAATAAACGACTCTATAATAAAAAAAGATTAATTTTAATTCTTAAAAAAATCAAGAAAATAAGAATCTATACACAAAACAGTAAATTTACTCAATATGACAATCTTTTTTTTTTTTCCAGTTATTATATCAACACGCCTTTGAAACGATTTTAATTCCTACAAAATAAATTCTTCACACATTTTATTCCATTCCTCCGCAATAGAAGTCTTAAGCAAACCAATATTTTGATGGGAAGTTGCATTTGTTTTGATTTCTAAAATGCCCCATATACCGTAAACAAAGGGATACAGGTTGGGACTTAAATCTTGTTAAATTGCTGTCCTCACAGTTTTTTGAAGACATTCAATTCATTAACGTGCTTTCTTATTGATGTTGTGGGGTCTTTCTTAATCGCTGAAGCGTGAGTAATTAAAACGACTTTTTTTCGTTTTCTGTTCAATACCCCACCCGATGTTTCATTAAAAGGCTCTTTTTGTGAAAGAAAAAAAATTCTTTACTTCGTATATGATAGGCAAACGAACTTTAGTTTGGTTTCGGCGTTAAGCAAAACATAAATTCTTTGTCGTTTCTTTTCTTGCTCTTTCATATTGGGCAGAATTTTGATTTTTAAAAATACTTAAACAATAGAGCTAATCTGGAAAATTTAGATTTATCTTGTTTTTGTTTTTAAAAAATTAGACTAACCAGATAAATAAAACGTTTTAAATGTCATTCCATATTTGCTTTCACACCCTGTAGAATGCTATATTTTGTCAAATATTTCAGTTCCCTTTGAATTTCAACATAATTCTGAAGATACAACATCACACACGCATATACATATATATATATATATATATATATATATAGTTTTTTGTTGTAGGTCCAAAGATAAAATAAAAATATTCTAAAATAGGTAGGTCCACCAAGAGATTTGTATTTCTTTAAATGTATTTATTCATTTTTTCACACAAAATAAATAACAAAAGTTAAAAAATACAAATCTCTTTGTGGACCTACCTATTTTAATATATATATATATATATATATATATATATATATATATATATATATATATATATTGATCACGATACCAAGTCATACTTCTGCGTAATGAGAATTTTTAATGTTATGTTAACACGTGGAATTATACTAAGTCATTCAATGTTGTCCTTTTTTAACTTCTACTTAGCTTGCATAAGGCCAGAATTCTGGAGTACCCAGATAGAATCGAACTCATTACCAATTCTTTACTGCATAGTTAACAAACCACTGTATCTCACGAAGGTCTTATAGGCCTTTTTCAACATAAATGAGCAAAAGAACATAATTTGGTTGACTGCATAAATTAGTTTTTCCCCTTCTTACTCTTCTATTTTCCTGCCGTATCATGGAAAGGGTCTTGGAATACGCTGAATATACCCCCCTACATAGAGGGTAATACTATCCTCGGCATACCACTAAACTGTATCTAAATGTGAGGCTCCCTCTTGAGAATGTGGAGTACCCGTTCATTGATATCACTCCCAGGTCCACTCTTACATTTAGTGTTGTACTTCTTAGGGTAATATTTATGAGTTAAATAAATCTATTTATGAAGTATTTGCTTTTGATCTGACTATGTGCCAAAAAAAAAAGCTCTTTAGAAAAGGCAACAGAAAACATGTAAATACGAACATGCAATGAATGTCATTAATCACACAGTGTGTAAGTTAAAAGCAAAGTAAAAAGTACTTCCATTTGGGTGCAGAGTTTAAGCTAAGCTGATGATATATACAAAAAATAAAGAGAGAGAACTGTTTATGCTTCCTTTGAATAATTTTCTTTTCCGGCATGTAATATAATATTTTGATATTATTATATACTAGCTTTCTATTTGACTAATGATATCATTAGTAAAATTTACTAAACAAATGCACCATTTTTATTCTCTTTAATTTTTATATTTAGGAATTCTTTTCAGTTCTCCACCAATTTCTATGTTGACCATGTTGAAATTTCAGGCTGGAGACACATTAAGTGACCATAAAACCAACATTCAATAGCACTATCAATAAACCCTATACCTAAGACACTTTGCAAAAAAATAAGGCAGATTATTTCCCTACCTGTGTAGAGTGTTCGCCAATGGTCCGGGAGACCTGGGTTCAATCCCATGTCGCGTCACACTAAAGACTTTAAAAATGGTACTTGATACCTCCTTGCTTAACACTCAGCAATATAAGGTACGTATCGAGGGTAAAGTGGACCAATCCAGGGAAAGGATTAGCGCCCCCAACACTTCGGTGTAGTAGCTATTGAAAAGGTAAACTTCTGGTCGCCATAGTCTACGGTTGCCAACTTTACTTAACTTTAATTAGTATGTTGCAAAAGGTTGAAGCCTAACAAATTCTGTAAATACGATTGTTTATTTCGATTTAAAGAAATGCATTCTTTTATTATATGTAAAATTTCACTAAATAAAAAAATAAGAATTAAACTAAGTTAAAACATTTGCATTTATAGATAATGTATTTCTTGTTCCTTATCTGCATCAACGTTAATAGATGTGACTTTAAAGTATTTGATTACATCTAAATTAATAGATATAAAACAAAATAAAATTAGTGTACATCATATTTACCCAACCCCTCCGCTCGGGCAGGATATGACACAAGATCAATTTTAAGCGGAGTTTTACCAGGTTTGAATTCAGAGTTTTCCTTCTCCTAGACTAGAAGTCTCACCAAGGCTGAAGAACCTAGTCTGCCCTACTATTTACCCATAGCTAGAGGGAGAATAATTGGATTCATACCTTTCCCAAGGGTCTTAGTACTATGTGAAATGCGCTCAGTCTCGTCCAGGATTTGAACTCGTGTCGCCGTGTCCATTTCCTACCACGATAACCATAAAACTAGTGTACATGCCGTAAAAATCAATCAATCAACCTTCTAATATTTTTATCCTTTCTCAATATAATTTTCTATACTTCAGTCTCTTTTTTTTTCTTTCTTTTTTTTTTCACTTCTTTCTATCTTTTATAACTTCTGTTTCTCCCTACAGAGTCTCTCACTTCTATCTTTCTTTCTATTTTTTCTTTTTGCCTGTATGATTTAAATGGATTTCAGTGGACCGATTGTCCTGCGTTCGCAACTCATTAACACGACTGATTCCACTATCTTCAACCAGGGGAATTGCCGAACCATTTCTATCTAATCCTATCATTAGTGACGTTAACAATGTTTGATAAATTATGTTTTATTTAAAAAAAAACAAACTATGACTTAAAGCTGAACAAAGAATATAATAGACATAAGAGACGTCAAATCAAAAGCAACGACAATTAGTGTTCAGGAAAAATACAAAAAAAAAAGAAAGACAGAAATTGCTAATGTTCGTCAACAGAAACAAAAAAAAGTTGATGAATGCGCATGTGTGTTTTATTCTCCTTTTCTTTATGCGATTCTCTCTACCGATATACGTGCCGGAAAGTCAATGAGAGAATAAGGCATGTGTATAAAGCTAATCTGATTGATGTGTACACATAATGTCGTGTTTCCAGGTCAAGTACGCACGTAAAAGACTGAGTGCTGTGAAGTGTACATACACTCGAGAGACGGAAAGGCGGAGTCAAGTAGATTTTTTTTAATAGTGCTTATGCATTTCAAGGCACGTGGAGGCGATCAAGCGAAAAGGTTGGGTGATACATTAGTTATCGACACGGAACATGCAGTGAACAGAGCTCGATTTTACCTGAGAGAGTCAATATTTACTTCGAATTGATATCCAATATTTTTCTCCCTACGCTCTGTCTTTTTCGACATATATCCTGACTACATTTCTCAACCCAATTGTAAAATTAATAGATAAGCGAGAGCAGCAGTGAGCTTTTACCTAATTTAGCACCTATGCAGTTGCAGAAAAAATCTGTTGCGCTGATTGTCAACCTTGACGATTGTCAATAATAATACAAACGTTAAAGTTTATTTATTGTGCTTTTTTGCTTATTTTAAACATTTATTTCTGAACAGATATCTGATGTGTTTCTGCTTTTCTTTCTTTCTTTTTTCTTTGTTGTATGGTGTATAAACCCTTGTGGGACAGTTAATACTAAAACAATGCTTGTAAAACAACAGCAGTGACAATAATGTTCGTGTCGTTCTCCAGGACGGATGTTGGATTGTGCATATACCATTTGTTGGTATGGTCAAATTAAATCTCTTGCACAATTCCCAGTGGATCACCTTGCCCACCCAGTTGTGTCTAGTCTTATACTTTTTCTGTGCTAGTTTGCTGCATTCATTTATGAAGTGATTGATCGTTTCGCTTCTATCACCGCTGCATTTTGTGTCTTATCTGTTCTTGCTTTGACCTAATTAGTCCTGATGGCGTTGTTTCGTGCTGCTATTCGAAATGATTCAGTTTCTCTCATAAAGTTTCCGTTTCTTAGCCACGTCCTTGTTTTCTCGTTTGAAATGTCACTTGTTAGTCGCTTAAAAGGTCCAGTTGTTTTTCTTCCCCTTTTTGTTTACGGTAATTTTCGTTCTGTTGATCCTCGTGTTGTCAGTATTGTTTCTGGTAGCTGTAATCAGTCTTACTCCGCGCTTTTCTTTGTTGTCTTCTAGTCGTTGTATCATACGTCAACGCTCTATTCAATGCTAACAAATCCTCTTCCTCCTTTCCTTGACACATATAGTCTGTCAACGTCATCTCTGAGATGTAAAGCCCTATGTATGGTCATTAATTTTCTTTTTCTCTGGTCCATTTAAGATATTCTCCTGTCCACTTCAAGAATGATCCCGAGTATCTTACAAGGGAGGCAGCCCAGGTACTTATCACTGTGATAAGGTTCCTGCTATATAGTTTGGTTTCGGTTAGCTTTCTCGTTCTCCTGAGATACTCATTTTTGATTTTCTTCTTTCGCCTCCACTTGTTTGATGGTGTCCACTTCAAATATTCCCAAGTATTAGTAGATTTCCTTTGATCCAGGTGTTCTATTTTTCCTGATTTGGTAGTTTCATTCCTTCAGTCATGTGTCGTTTCCCGCCTTTTATTATTAGCATGGCAAATTTTTCAATTCCAAATTCCATCCCTAAGTTCTGACTGTATATTCTCACTCCGTGTATCAGAGTTTCCAATTCTTTTTCGTTTTTGGCAGTTTGATGTCGTCCATGAATATTTAGTGATTGATCTTTTCCTGTGATTTAGTAAGTTTGTATCCGGCTGTGCATTTACTGAGTATGCGTTTGAGTGTCATTGTTACGAATACAAATAGTAATGATGATAGCGCATCTCCCTGGAATATAATTCTCTGGGTCTCCGCTACAGATAAGTTTTTTGCTTTTGTTATCAATTCCATTGTCCAGTTTTTCATGTTTGTTTCGATAAAGATTATAAATTCTTCTGATATCTTGTACTTTTTTGTGCATTTTATTTTCCAGCTTTACGGGACCAATATTTCATCAAAGTTGACAAGTTGATGAGATATTATCATTGTTATTTACTCATTTGAGAGTTTTTCATATCAGGGTTAGGTCATGGTTTTTCACTGGAGTGTGAGTGACAGTTAGTCTCCTCAAGTCTCCAGGACTCTTCTCAGTATTCTGGCGGTTCTCAATAATGTTATAGTTTGGATGGTCTCCAGTCGTCCTATTACTTTCCGAGTCGTCCACTCCCTATACCAATGCTTTGATGACTGTACTGAGCGCACCAATTACGATTTGTATTACATTGGTATCATGCTCCCTATAGTTATTATTATTTTTGGAGAGATTTTTACACTTTCGTTTGCAAATGGTTTTCCACCTCAAGTCTCCAGGACAGTTCTTAATATTATGGCCGATCGCAAAATTGCTGGTTTGGATGATCTTCACTTGTCCTCTTATTTCTAAGTCCTCCTGGCACAGTAACAATCTCTTGCTTACTGTACTGAGTGCACCAGTTACAACTGATATCCCCGTCACTATCATTTAACCTATTATTAGTAGTAGTATTATTATTAGTAGTAGTATTATTTACTCCTTTTAGAGTTTTTCACACTAGCGTTAGCCAATTGTTTCTCACTGGAGTTTGAGGGAGAGCAAGTCTCCCCGAGTCTCCAGAACTCTTGTTGTATATGGACCCTTGACCGAGCCGTCAAACAGAGATGCACCTGTGTAAATAAGTGGAAGAAGAAGCGGAAGCAAGTGGGCGTATGAAAGAATATTGGCAGGTGCCGGAGGCAGTTGAATTAGTTGGACACAGGGAGGCCAGAGTGAGGGCTAGCTCGCAGACTTAGGGCTGCGGCCCTCAGTGACCCCCGGTTGAGCAAATCCAGCCCAGATGCGGAAGAAGTTCTGTGGGTTCTTGAAGATAACGCAGCGTGCTATGGTCAAGAGAAGAAGTTGGGTCAATATAGCAGTCTGTCTCTGTCTCCACCCATCTTTCACACACCACAGAAACATCGAGAATAAAGTGTGAGAGATACATATTTTTATAAAGAAGAGTGTACGTTCATTCATTGAAGTTCGTAAATCTATGTTAGAATCATGGCTATACAACACTCTTCTCAGGATTCTGACTGATCTTAGACAGCTGGAGTTTTGAGGGTCTCTACTCGTACTCTTATTTCTAAGTGCTCTAGTCCCTGTAACAATTCTTAGGTGAATGAACTGAGCACATCGATTACAATTGGTATTACCATTATTTTCATATTCCATAGTTATTTTCCGTTCTCTGGCAAGGACTACGTATTTATCAGTCTGTTTCTTTCAGTTTTATCCTGTGGTCAACCGGAACGGCAAAATCCACTATTCCGTAGCCTCTCTTTTTTGTTGACTATCACTAGGTCTGGTCGTCTAGCCGAGATTAAGTGGTTCGCTTGTATCTCAAAATCCCCAAGAAGTTTGTGTGTCTTATTTTTAGGACAAATTCCAGGTTGTGCATATACCATTTGTTCGTGTGGTTGGATTTAAGCTCCTTGCATTATTCCTAGTTGAGATAACCTTCCCCACCAAGTCGTGTCTAGTTTTATTATCTTTTTGCGCTCACTTATTATATTCAATAATTATGTGAGTGAGCGTTTGATTTCTATTACCATGTTACCTACATCTGCTATTTTACTGCGTATTGTCTATTTTTTTCTTTGATATAGTTAGTCCTTATTGCGTTCTTTTGTGCTTCATCATAAGATTGTTTAGTGTCATATCCAGGACTTTTGTGCTTCATCATAAGATTGTTTAGAGTCATATCCAGGACACTTGTTTGGAGTGAGGTTTTATCCCTCTACTGATAAGTAGTCAGAATATTTTACTCCCCCAACCGACTGGGAAATCAAAAGATTGAGGGAGGATCGAGTGATCCCCCTAGTAGCAATGATTTCTGTGTCCACCTAAACCCACAAAGATTACCTGTTAGTGTTACTCCTATGGATCAAATAGACATGTTAAAACATCATTATCATTATAATCATTATATTAGAGTATTTGAAAACATACAATTTCATATAGATTATTATTATTTGATTGAAATACTTGAAAGCATATTGTGTACAAATTTTTCGCATCAGGATCAGTTATTGAAGCAATATTTGTTTACAAATTTTCTGCTTATCTAATGATGAAATCACTGATTTTTTTTTTCCAGCAGTTATATGGTTTCATGTAACTAAAGATAACCATTTTTTAATAGCAATGATTTCAAGTAGCTATTTTTAATAATAATAATGTGCATATAGTTGAATGTTTTCCCATGGATATATGGTTTGCACATTAAAATGGCAACCAGTTAAGGAAAAAATAAACTGTATTCAAACCTGTTAAAAGTCTGCTTTAAAAAGGTACCTTGTCTCCCTTCCGGCTGAATTAGGAGAGCTCGAATACCCCGACTGTATCTTCAGCAATGGGTTAAGTTCTATTCCTGAAAAAAAGGAAAACACGGAAGTTCCCGGGATATGATATTAAATTATATCCTGTAATGAAAGTCCACTTCTGAAACCCACTGCAGAAGATACAGTCGGGACATTCGAGATCTCATTGACAGTATTTTTGATACATTAGGTAATATTCTATTTGAACGTTGTAGTTGTTTTTTCGTAAGATCGTAGTTGTTTTTTTAATTTTATATTGCACACACACACACACACACACACACACATATATATATATATATATATATATATATAGGGAGAGAGGGAGAGAGAGAGAGAGTCTGTCGTTAGATTTGCACACTCTCGAGAGCTATAGAATTAGTTTTACCAACAGATGCCGTTTAGTGTAATATCTCGGACACTCATTATTCTGTTGGGAGAGTCTTAACTCGTTGTAAATGATTCCCTCGGCGTATTCTTGATACCACTGAAAATATATGTGTATATCACAATAAATATTATGATCATTGGACTAATGGAATATTTGTTTGTTATGTTTGTTACATGATTGTATCTCTTAACATGCATATATATATATATATATATATATATTGCCTTTTTACATGTGTATCCGTCTTCATGTGCGTAAGTTTGAGACGGTGTAAACACTCTCTTTCGTCTATCAGAGTAGGCGTTATGTTGACGTGTCACCTCATATAACACCAACGGAAAACACCTTAGTATACATCACACCATCACATTTTCCCCGACAGTTATCCTTTCACTCTTAACGTATTTTGTTTCTCTGTCTTTGCCTTTTGTGTTTTCTATCACAATTTTTATTAGTTGTTGTTTTTTTTTTCATTATAAAATTTAACTGAATATATTCGTCTTTAAAATACTTGCTTACGCGTCACACGTAATGTAATCTCTTCATTATATCAGCCTCTCGCTTTGTGTGTATCTTTCTGAGTCTGAAAGGAAGACCGAGACTTGGGTCGATGCGATCAAAATGTAGAAGAAATGAACGAGCATGCGCAGTTGCGTCGTGAATTTCAGTGCCTTTTGTGTATTTCAAATTATGTTAGTTACAGTGTCTAGCTCTGAATGCACTTGCAAAGGCACAGGCGCTTTTCTTGTCTCTTCATTGTTTCGTTCAGTAGTGCAGCTTAACTGGCTGACAGTTTGCCCAAGTTTCTCCTCTGCTCCAAAATGCATTTTCTGTGTTACTGTGCCACATACTTGTAAAATACACCTTACAACCTGTGTCCCCGAACAGAACGAATTCATATCCGGCAAAATGGAAAATCTTAGACATATTTGGTGTGTGCGCCTAAATTAAATTTGCTCAATACTTTTCTTGTTTATCAACCGATAAGAATAGCTGGTTACATCTACAAGAAAAAATCGGGTAGTTCAATTGAGTGTCTTTTTTTTTTCATGTTTATTTTTCTTCTTTTCTTCCTATTTACCCCAATTGACAAATCTCCAATTCCGTTTTATACAGATGCATTTCGTAACTTCTAACTTTAAACTTAAAGTAAAACAGTCTTATCAGTGTTGATAAAACATCAATCTTCTCTTACGCTTTCTTTCTTTCTTTCTTTCTTTCTCTATCTATCTATCTATCTATCTATCTCAGCTTTTTCGTATATTAGCATATTCTATTAAGCAATCTGTCAAAGTCTGTTTCTATCTATTTATCTATCTAGATATCTATATTTACCAACCCCACCGCTCGGGCAGGATATGACACAAGGTCATTTTTTTAAACGGAGTTTAATAGGTTTGAATTCAGAGTGTTCCTTCACCAAGGCTAAAGAACTCAGTCTGTCCTACTATTTACCCATAGCTGGAGGGAGAATAATTGGATTCATACCTTTCCTAAGGGTATTAGTGCTATGTGAAATGCAAATAGCCTGGTTTAGGATTTGAACTCGTGTCGCCGTGTCTATTTCCTACGACGATAACCATTACACCACGGGCACCTCCCATTATCTATCTATCTATCTATCTGTTCCTCAGCCCAGTCGGCTGGGGTTGTGGAAAACACCAACAGCATCTATTCAGAGGGTTATGAACCCACCCTAAACGAGTGTCCTGCATATGACACAAACAATCTAGTAATGATACTTCAGTCCTGCAAGTGGTATGTTGTGTCCCCCTTCGTTGCCACTACTCCCCGGTCTACTGTGACCTATTTATCAATCTCAGCCATTTTGTATACTGGTATTTTGTGTTCCCACTCTTTCTATTTTTTCTTTCTTTCCTTTTTTCTTCTTTTTTTTTTTCACTTGTTCAATAACTTTTTTTTTTCATTGAATCTCTACTTATTAATTCATCAATTTCTCTCTCAATCATCTATTTCTTTTTCTTTAACATTTCTTTTTTTACCTTGTGTATTTTCTTTTTTTTTCTTCTTTTCTCAGTTCCCCTTTTCCTTTCTTTCTTTCTTTATTAATTTATCTATTTACTTATTTATTTTTTCTCTCACCTGTATTCATTTGCTGTATTTTTTCCTTCATTCATTTCTATATATTACTTATCGTCTCTGTTTTGTCTTTTGCTTCATTTGCTTTCTGTCTTTTTTCCTTCATTCATTTCTATATAATTCTTATCTTCTCTATTTAGTCTTTTTCTTCATTTGCTTTGTGTCTTTTTTCCTTCATTCATTTCTATATAATTCTTATCGTCTCTGTTTTGACTTTTTCTTCATTTGCTTTGTGTCTTTTTCCTTCATTCATTTCTATATAATTCTTGTCGTCTCTGTTTTGACTTTTTCTTCATTTGGTTTGTGTCTTTTTTCCTTCATTCATTTCTATATAATTCTTATCGTCGCTATTTTATCTTTTTCTTCATTTGTTTTCTGTCTTTTTTCCTCCATTCATTTCTATATAATTCTTATCGTCACTATTTTGTCTTTTTCTTCATTTGCTTTGTGACTTTTTTCTTTCATTCATTTCTATATAATTCTTATCGTCTCTATTTTATCTTTTTCTTCATTTGCTCTCTGTCTTTGTTTTTTCATTCATTTCTATATAATTCTCATCGTCTCTATTTTGTATTTTTCTTCATTTGTTTTGTGTCTTTTTTCCTTCATTCATTTCTATATAATTCTTATCGTCTCTATTTTGTCTTTTTCTTCATTTGTTTTCTATCTTTTTTCCTTCATTCATTTCTATATAATTCTTATTGTCTCTGTTTTGTCTTTTTCTTCATTTGTTTCTGTCTTTTTTCCTTCATTCATTTCTATATAATTCTTATTGTCTGTGTTTTTTCTTTTTCTTCATTTGCTTTCTGCCTTTTTTCCTTCATTCATTTCTACATAATTCTTAGCGTCTCTGTTTTGTCTTTGGCTTCATTTGGTTTCTGTCTTTTTCCTTCATTCATTTCTATATAATTTTCATCGTCTCTATTTTGTCTTTTTCTTCATTACTTTTGTGTCTTTTTTCTTTCATTCATTTCTATATAATTCTTATCGTCTCTATTTTGTCTTTTTCTTCATTTGTTTTCTATCTTTTTTCCTTCATTCATTTCTATATAATTCTTATTGTCTGTGTTTTGTCTTTTTCTTCATTTGCTTTCTGTCTTTTTTCCTTCATTCATTTCTACATAATTCTTATCGTCTCTGTTTTGTCTTTTGCTTCATTTGCTTTCCGTCTTTTTTCCTTCATTCATTTCTATATAATTCTTATCGTCTCTATTTTGTTTCTTTTATTCATTTGCTTTCTGCCTTTTTTCCTTCAGTCATTTCTATATAATTCTTAGCGTCTCTGTTTTGTCTTTGGCTTCAGTTGGTTTCTGTCTTTTTTTCTTCATTCATTTCTATATAATTTTCATCGTCTCTATTATGTCTTTTTCTTCATTTTTTTCTATCTTTTTTCCTTCATTCATTTCTATATAAATCTTATTGTCTCTATTTTATCTTTTTCTTCGTTTGTTTTCTGTCTTTTTTTCCTTCATTCATTTCTATATAATTCTTATCGTCTCAGTTTTGTCTTTTTCTTCATTTGTTTTGCGTCTTTTTTGCGTCATTCATTTCTATATAATTCTTATCGTCTCTGTTTTGACTTTTTCTTCATTTTTTTCTGGATTTCCTTCCTTCATTCATTTCTATATAATTCATATCGTCTCTATTTTGTTTCTTTTATTCATTTGCTTTCTGCCTTTTTTCCTTCATTCATTCCTATATAATTCTTATTGTCTCTATTTTATCTTTTTCTTCATTTGCTTTCTGTATTTTTTCCTTCATTCATTTCTATATAATTCTTATCGTCCCTATTTTATCTTTTTCTTCGTTTGTTTTCTGTCTTTTTCCTTCATTCATTTCTATATAATTCTTATTGTCTCTGATTTGTTTCTTTTATTCATTTGCTTAGTGTCTTTTTTCCTTCATTCATTTCAATATAATTCTAATAATCTCTGTTTTGTCTTTTTCTTCATTTGTTTTTTGTCTTTTTCCTTCATTCATTTCTATATAATTCTTATCGTCTCTATTTTATCTTTTTCTTTATTTGTTTTCTGTCTTTATTCCTTCATTCATTTCTATATAATTCTAATCGTCTCTATTTTGTCTTTTTCTTCATTTGCTTTCTGTCTTTTTTCCCTCATTCATTTCTATATAATTCTTATCGTGTCTGTTTTGTCTTTTGCTTCATTTGCTTTGTGTCTTTTTTCCTTCATTCATTTCTATATAATTCTTATCGTGTCTGTTTTGTCTTTGCTTCATTTGCTTTGTGTCTTTTTTCATTCATTCATTTCTATATAATTCTTATCGTCTCTGTTTTGTCTTTGCTTCATTTGCTTTGTGTCTTTTTTCCTTCATTCATTTCTATATAATTCTTATCGTCTCTATTTTGTCTTTTTCTTCATTTGCTTTGTGTCTTTTTTCCTTCATTCATTTCTATATAATTCTTATCGTCTCTGTTTTGTCTTTTGCTTCATTTGCTTTCCTTTTTTTTCCTCCATTCATTTCTACATAATTCTTATCGTCTCAGTTTTGTCTTTTTCTTCATTTGCTTTCTGTCTTTTTTCCTTCATTCATTTCTATATAATTCTTATCGTCTCAGTTTTGTCTTTTTTTTTTATTTGCTTTGTGTCTTTTTTCCTTCATTCATTTCAATATAATTCTAATAATCTCTGTTTTGTCTTTTTCTTCATTTGTTTTTTGTCTTTTTCCTTCATTCATTTCTATATAATTCTTATCGTCTCTATTTTATCTTTTTCTTTATTTGTTTTCTGTCTTTATTCCTTCATTCATTTCTATATAATTCTAATCGTCTCTATTTTGTCTTTTTCTTCATTTGCTTTCTGTCTTTTTTCCCTCATTCATTTCTATATAATTCTTATCGTGTCTGTTTTGTCTTTTGCTTCATTTGCTTTGTGTCTTTTTTCCTTCATTCATTTCTATATAATTCTTATCGTGTCTGTTTTGTCTTTGCTTCATTTGCTTTGTGTCTTTTTTCATTCATTCATTTCTATATAATTCTTATCGTCTCTGTTTTGTCTTTGCTTCATTTGCATTGTGTCTTTTTTCCTTCATTCATTTCTATATAATTCTTATCGTCTCTCTTTTGTCTTTTTCTTCATTTGCTTTGTGTCTTTTTTCCTTCATTCATTTCTATATAATTCTTATCGTCTCTGTTTTGTCTTTTGCTTCATTTGCTTTCCTTTTTTTTCCTCCATTCATTTCTATATAATTCTTATCGTCTCAGTTTTGTCTTTTTCTTCATTTGCTTTCTGTCTTTTTTCCTTCATTCATTTCTATATAATTCTTATCGTCTCAGTTTTGTCTTTTTTTTTCATTTGCTTTGTGTCTTTTTTCCTTCATTCATTTCTATATAATTCTTATCGTCTCTGTTTTGTCTTTTGCTTCATTTGCTTTGTGTCTTTTTTCCTTCATTCATTTCGATATAATTCTTATCGTCTCTGTTTTGTCTTTTGCTTCATTTGCTTTCCGTCTTTTTTCCTTCATTCATTTCGATATAATTCTTACCGTCTCTGTTTTGTGTTTTTCTTCATTTGCTTTGTGTCTTTTTTCCTTCATTCATTTCTATATAATTCTTATCGTCTCTGTTTTGTCTTTTGCTTCATTTGCTTTCCGTCTTTTTTCCTTCATTCATTTCTATATAATTCTTATCGTCTCAGTTTTGTTTTTTCTTCATTTGCTTTGTGTCTTTTTTCCTTCATTCATTTCTATATAATTCTTATCGTCTCTATTTTGTCTTTTGCTTCATTTGCTTTGTGTCTTTTTTCCTTCATTCATTTCTATATAATTCTTATCGTCTCTGTTTTGTCTTTTGCTTCATTTGCTTTTTGTCTTTTTTCCCTCATTCATTTCTATTTTATTCTGATCGTCTCTATTTTGTCTTTTTCTTCATTTTTTTCTGGATTTCTTCCCTTTATTCATTTCTATATAATTCTTATCGTCTCTTTTTTGTCTTTTTCTTCATTTGTTTCTTGATTTCTTTCCTTTATTCATTTCTTTATATTTTTTTAATAATTTATTTAATTTCTATATTTTTCACTCTTAATTCCATTGTCTTGTGTTTTCTTTCTTTTTTATTGTCTTTCTTCTTCTTTCATTCATTGTGTCTTTGTTTTTTTGTTTTTTTTTCATTTTTTTATCATCTAACCCTCCTTTTTCTCTTGACTTGTTGATTACATTTTTTCTAAATTGTTCTTTCCATTTTACGTGTTGGCTCTCATATTTCTTTCATTTCTTTTACTCCCTTTCTTTCTTTCTTTCTTTCTTTCTTTCTTTCTTTCTTTCTTTCTCACTCAATATTTATTTATCTTTCTTTTATCTTTCTCTATCTTTATCTTTCTTTTATCTTTCTCTAATTTTTCTCTCATATTTCTTTCTTTCTTTCTTTCTTCTTTTCTTTTTTTTTCCTTTCAATATTTTTTTCACACCCATACTCACACAGTCTCTCCCTCCACTTCTCTCTCTATCTCCTTTTATTTTCTATATTAAAAATAACACGTAGTATATGGGTTATTATACCGTTGAACAATTCTTTGTTCTCGGGCTTTTAAAGTAATATTTTTTGTTGATCTGCATATACATTTTAAGATTGAATTTAAGAAAAAAGTGAGGTAAAACCGCTGTGAGTTACAATCATATCTTCACATTTATTTATCTTATCCCGTCATTTGTGGATGTATTACACAGCACACAGCAGGTAAAAAGTATGATTATGAGTCCAATCTTCTAAGAAATGAGGGGTTGTTTCTAGTGTTAAAATCACCATTTGAATTCTGCCTTTAACTGTTAGATACAACTTAAAAGAAATGAAAGACATCAACTTTTGACTGAAGTTTTTAAAAATTCATTTTTTCATGAATCTATTTTGATATCAGATTCTAAAGTGGAGGTTCACCACTATTGGTCTTTTAACAATGCCTCTGAAGAGCCAACTGGGAGGTTTAGAAGATCGAACGTGGCCTTAAAGCTGCTGACTCCTCATCCCTAACGTAATTTCTCTATGAATATTTAGTACTTGGCAGTTTGGGATAATATTTAAAAAGGTTTGAATATATATGAACATATGAGAAAGACTAGATGATAAGAAGTAAAAGGCGAAGGGACAGTTGTAGAAAAGAAAACAATGAAGAGGCAATAAGGAAAGGAAAGCGAATTGGGTAGTTGAAGAAAAAAGGAAGATGGGTGGGAAGAAAAATGCAAAATGTGAAGATATCAAGAAGAAGAAAAAAAAGAAGGAAAAAAAGAAAGAAAAAGTGGGAGAAGAAAAAAGTTAAAGGATTGGAAAAACTAAGGGTAAAACCAGTGAAGTAAAACGTCAATAGATATTTTGTACATTGATGAACATCTATCACTTCAGAAATATCCTGAACATGTCGGTTTATTTTTTTAATCCTCTTATCATATATCATTTGATCATCTTATGGATTTTAACGGCACGTCAACCCGTCTAGACTTGTTTTATTCCTAGAAGTTAAGGAATTATGTCCAATATGCGTTTATATTTACATTTTCGAAAAGTTGTTTCCGAATGTTCGTTTTTTTTTCGTTTGATATTTTTTCTTTTCTGTTACACATGGTCATGTGATATTTAGTATTGCTGTCTGTTGAAAGTAATTTTCTCTCAGTTGAATAGTTTAAAGTAGTTGATAATCATCATCATCATCATGTCGTACCGTTACCACGGATATACCTGCCCCACTCTCGCCACTTTTCCCCATCGTTCTGGCAGGTCTTCAGGGCTACATCCCGTATCCTCACATAGCTGCTGAATGTATGTTCGTGCTGGTCGTGCAGCTTTTGCCCGGCCATATGTGGGGGTCCATTGGAGTACATCACTTATGAACTCGTCCCTGCTTCTCCAGCAGTGTCCAGCATGTCTGGTTCGTCTAACTTGGATAGTTTTCGTGATAGCAGGCAGATGGCCGTATACCTGGTGTCTTGTGGGGTGTTGCCGCCCAGACTTGTTCAAGCTTGCTTGCAGCATTCTTGTGTAATTGCCGTCTAGCTTCAAGTTGATAATAATACTTAATAAATGATTGAACAACTTTATAAGTAGAATTTCAGAGTAGTTTACTCCAGTCTATTATTAGTATGTTTGAAAATATTATTACTTATTTAAAAGAATATCATCTTTGTTGAACTCCCAACATTATGGACTAACCCTCCTCCATAAATACTCGTCAACGAAAGCGTTTGACGGATATAGCCAAATCAGCGTGACACAATCACGTGTGATACCATCTGTGTAGTGGACGGACAGCAACTACCCCACTTGACTCTCAGCTTCATATCAACTAACTACTGTTTAACCAGGTTCACTTGTATCATGTTTCTGTTTATTGAATATATGTTTTTCTATCTAACTTTTTGCGTTCCCCGTGTCTTTCTTTTGTCAGCATCACAACAATCTTTTAAACAACCCAAAAACTAGGTTTTCTGGTCTGTTTATATATATATATATATATATATATATTTGATTAAGCAAAACATACATCCTTTGACTAAAGCTTTGTATTTATCCTTTCGAGTCACTGCATTGCTTTTATAGTACCTGGCAGGAATTGGTTAATAAACCTTTCATAAAAAACAGGTTCCCTATAGCTTTCTGCCCGATCTTGGGCAATCATCAGTGGTGTGTATATTTTAAAAGGGATGTGACGTTTGTATATACATTATTACTTTGTAAGTGTAAAGCCCTTATTGTTTATACTGGTGTGTTGTAGCGTTGATTTTTAAATTTGGTCCTATAAGTAGAAGCAGGAGCAAAATATATTCAAATACATTAGTACTCGACTCAAAATTGATTTTATTGAGTTTAGGTAGTTTGGTTCTGATGTGGATCGCTTGTGTATTCTGTAATTTTTTAAATTGTTTTTTTGTTCTAATATTGTTGTGTTTTTGGTAAGATTTTTCCGAAATTCAGTTTTTTTAGCAGGAATTTCTTTTTAGATCAACACGACTCACTATGAATCTATCTGATACCAGTTCAAAAGTAGAACATCTAAAAAAAATTCTACCAGCAAGTAGGGGGAGATAGCATGAAGACATACCAACAACTTGATGATAAGGAAACCAAAAAATTTTGGAGCGAAATATGGCAACGAAGAAAACATAACAGAAAAGCCAAATGGATAAGCCATATAGAAAAAGAGTTAGAATAACTCAAAGAATCACCGAGGGCGAAAATATGCACCGATTCACTCTGAGCAACACTAAAATACTACCATATAAAAAAAATTCTAAGCTATGATTTCATACAATAATTCTGGTTAAAGAAATTCAGTTCCATCCATGACAGACTAGCAATCGAAATGAATTGATCCTTACAAGAAGCTGACATACCCGAATGTATGACCAAAGGAATGACCATATTGATCCTAAAAGACCCCCTCAAAGCAATCACCCCCAAACAACTACAGACCCATAACGTGTCTACCTATATCCTGACTGAATATTCTCACTGCGTGTTTCCAGTCCTTTTTATTTTTTTGCAAACAGTTTGATGTCATCCGTGTACTTGCTGTGGTTCATCTTTTCTTGCAATTTAATAAGTTTGTGTCCACCTGTGCATTTCCTGAGTTAGCAGATTAGTGGCATCATCGGTATTACAAATGATAATGATGATAGGGCATCTCATTGCAATATACCTCTCTAGATGATTGCTTCAGTTAAGGTTTTTCTCCTATCAATTTCACTCACCAGGTTTAACTGTTTTTCTCGATAAAGTTTATGACTTCGTCTGACATCTTGTACATTTTGAGGTAAATTATTATTCAGCTTTGCGGGAATATATCATATACCTTTTTGTAGTCGATCCACATCATTGCTAGATTTTTCGTCTCGTCTCGCACTCATTGAGAATGTGTTGATCAATCACATAATAAGCAAATAGGTAAATTAGCAAAGAAGGAGTATAAGACTAGACATGACTAGATGGATAAAGTGACCCACTAGAAATTGTGCAAGAAATTAAAATTTAACCATACGAATTAATGATATATGTACAACCCAGCAACTGTCCTGGAGAATGAGACACACAAAGTCCTCTGGGATTTTGAGATACAAACAGATCATTTAAACTTGGCCAGATGAACAGACCTAGTGAAAATCAACAAAGAAAACTTGCTGAATTGCTGTTCTTACTGACCACAGGGTAAAACTGAAAGAAATTGAAAATAAAGTTAAGTACTTGGACCTTGCTGGGGAATTGAAAAACTGTGGAACATGAAAGCGGCAGTGATACCAATTGTAATTGGGGCCTGTACAATCACCAAAGGATTGATAAAAGGAAATAAGCGGTTGAGTGGGGTCCATCCAAACTACCATATTATTGAGATCAGCGAGAATACTGGGAAAAGTACTGGAAACTTGAGGAGACTTGACATCGACTAACGCTGGTGTGAAAACTTGAAAAGTGAGTATATAATAATTGATATATTAGTACCAACAAATGGTAGCATGCCAATCAAACTGTATAATTAGTAAATACAAAAACCAGGAAATTAAAAAAAAAAACGGAAAAAAAGTGTTGCCTTAAAAATACCACCGTGCAAGTAGTAGTATGAGGCCTGTGTATGATTAAGAAATAGACGGATAAAATATTAACAAAATACCTGACATAATCTATATGTCATATAAAAAAATTGCACTTTACGGAACTGCTCATCTCCCTAGGTGAGTATTATCAGGGTGAGTGGAAAAATAACACCCAAAAAAAACATAATCACATTGAATACGTGTAATCATTATCTTCTCTCACCCAAAATCTTTGGTAAAAAGTTGATCAAGAATTGTAAGAAACTGAACGTAAAGGTGAAATTTAAATAATAATAATAATAATAATAATAATCTTGGTCAGACGACCAGAGCTAGTGATAGTCAACAAAAAACCAAGAACCTGCCGATGAGTTGACTTTGCCGTCCTGACAGACCACAGACAAAAACTGAAAAAAAAAGCGGAAAGTGAGATAACTGCCAAGATCTAACAAGAAAACTAAAATCATCTATTGAACATGAAGGTGACGGTGATATTATCTGTAATTGGTACTCTCAGTTTAGTCACTAAAAGATTGGTGCAAGGACTGGAGGACTTGAAAATAAAACGACAAGCGAAGACCATCCAAACCGAAGCATTGTTGAGATCGGATAAATACTGAGAAGAGTCATGGAGACTTAAGGAGATGTACTGTTACTCAAATTCCACTAAAAAACAAACATCTACCACTTGTGTGAAAAACTCTCAAAAGAGTAAAATTAGAATTATAATCCTTATTAAACAATTATGAATTAAAATTATTATTCTTTTCATAGATATTTTGCATACCTATATAGGTTGAAGTATTCCTATGTAATAAGGAATTTTTTAACGTATCTGTTCGACCCATGTGTTGGGTTTTATCAAGTACAACCTCTTCAGGTGATAGTGAATCAGGGATTAATGGTACGAAGTATTACTCAACCTGTTCCGGTTTTTCGGAATTGTGACCTTACTAACGGATTCAGTTTAGTGTCATACCCAGCATACTCTTTGTGTTGAGCGGAGGAAGGGGTAAGTCTTACTTATCAGCCGGGGAAACAGATGTCGGCCAACAGGGCTTGGGATGCATTTTCAAATGGCCTTACACCATACTCCTTTAATCTACGTTAATTCCGATTGTTTTAAAAGCAGTGTATCATTCTTTCTAGAACATTTCGATAAAATAAAATCATCTCTAGAAGGAAAACAGATACTCCGATGTGATGCAATGGTTAGCAAGCTACTTTTGAAAATCAAAGGTGTGGAAGTTGGCGTCCCGTATCAGTCGACGTCATAAAAGCTCCACGCTAAATTTATAGCAAAAGGCATAAATTCGTCAACTCGCACTGCTCATCAATCAATAGATTATAAGACAGCCGGGGTTCTTTAGCCTTGTTCAGTTAACTGGTCTATAAAGAAGAAAACTCGATTCTAACTAGCTGTACTCTTTCTAAAACTTGCTCATTTTTACATTCTTCCCTTGGTACTGGTATTTAATGAATATATGATATTGTAAATCATTTATAACCGAGGAGTGAGTATGAATTATTATTAAGTCCTCCATACGCCTGACCTTCAGTCAGTCTGAGCTAAACTACGTAAATGACGTTCGCTGTCTCCAAGAACATTGTTTGTCATTTCGATTTTAACTAGGTACAACATTCTCCTGGTTATGAGTTTAACTGAGCTTAGACGATGTGTCAGTTATATATTATAGTGATCTTATCATTCTATGAGGGTTATTCTAACATATCATAACGGCATATCGTTGCGAGACTTTTGATAGAGTTGTATATATATTTACCAAATCCTCCACTAATATTTCGATTCAAAATTATTGATTTATTTGTGTACAGTTAAATGGTTAGTTGGTTGGTTGGTTTATTTTTATTCCGCATCCACCCACATAGTTTATTCAAATCTACTTTATATATATATATATATATATATATATATATATATATATATATGGGGGGGTGCGTGTTAGATAGAGTAATGTCAGTGTTGAAAAATTCTCGGTTCGCAATGAAATGATTCAAAGGCCATGAAGAGTGTTCTTCGATAAAGTCCTTCCGAAGTTTAATGTAATTGTCACTTTCCTTCTGAAATATTTCCTTAAAACTTCCAACAAAAATTCAATAATTTTTTTAATGGTATCTTTTTCTTCGTTTTTAGGAAGTAAACTTTTGTAATATGATTATGGGCTCCGATTGGTTGTTTTCAGAGTAAATTGTTTCCGAGCTAGATTTAGTGGTCGACCACAGCACGGTGGAAAAGGAAGAACATATCTGAGAAAGAGGTTCGAGGAAGTCACAGATTTAGAGGAATAGAAAGACTATTTGGGAGAAGCAAATCGGTGACGAGTTTTGATTTGCTGGAAAAGCCGTTAGGAGAGACGTGAAATAGAAAAAAAGGAAAAAAAATTCAGTTGGAAACAAGTCACAGAGATGTGAAGACAGGCCGAAAATTACGGCACCCATTTTTGTGTGAGCTCAACGAAAACGAGCAAGATTAGATCAAATTCTGTGTTTGCTTTCTTTCTTTTCACGATGGTTTCTTTCTCTCTGTCTTTCATAAAGCAGTTGACTTATTGTCATACTCTGTTTCTCTTTTGTCCACGACCACCAGGAAAGAATGGTGGTAAATAAACTTTTTACCAACGGAAAAAACAGACGTTGCTTTGTGTGTTCGTCACTTTTTCTCATGGCAAGATTACGACGTGGCTCCGATTTGGTTGGTTGGTTGGTTGTTTAGGTTTTATGGCATATCAGCCTTTGTAGGTCTTTTAACGCCAAATTCTGTCTATATATACATACATATTCAACCAAAGATTTCAAAACGAATACTAAGGTTGGTAAAATTTTCTATTCGCAGGATTTCATTTGTTTGCACAAGATTAACCAGTTTTAATTTGTCATATTTTTGGTACAACTCCCAAGGACTGAATGTCATCTATTTTGACGTTCTCGAACAGATCGGTTAAGTTATCTACTTTGAAAATTCTTGGCTCCGACTGAAACGTAAGGTGTAGTGCTACACTCATAAAACCGTTAGAATCATGTGGTACAAATGTCTATGCAGTACCATAGCGCTACAAGGGTCTGCTGAGAACCGTGGTGGTGCAAGTATCTATTTGGTGTCGTAGTATTACAAACATCTATTTCAGAACCGTAGTACTACACTTTTCACTACACACAAGTAGGTAGAAAGATAGATAGATTTGTGAGAATGCTGAAAAGTTTTCGGTCAGGCCACAAATTGAATAACCTAGTCCCATAAATCGAACATAGTATTCCAAATATTCATCCCTCAATTCAATTTAATTGACACCCATATTAAAAAAAATCAATAAAAAAAAGGAGATTCGCTTCTTAAGAAGGAATAAAACTTTTCGCTACTCCTCGAAGATTGACATATACGTGATTAGCTATTTGCTTTAACCATAGCGATCGTTGTTGTTATATTTAAGGTCACAGTGTTTATGTACGGTTTTTACTAAGTATTGCGTTCTGGTTAGTGAACACTTGTAATATTAAATAAAGGACAAACCACGATATGAGAGGAAATAGAGATATATTCTCAGGAAAAGGTATATACAATAGAGAGACTATTAGTAGACAAGAACATAGGATTAATGAATACAGAATAAAGATATAGTCCAACGATAGTATTGGCTTCTGTTATTACGGTAGCAAGTAAGATTATCTAGTGTGATCTCCAGTCTCCAACGCTCTAATACTATTCCTATAAGAAGCTGCTCTTCACCTTCTAGTCTGCCCTGGTATTAGTAACTATTGCTATATATGGCAGATAAACTAGTTCATTGTGTGGAGAATGATGGGTGATACCCAACACTAAGTAATTATATGATTTCAAACAACTAATGTTAAAAATCGTTTGTTAAAAATCGTAGCTTCAAGTAACTACTTGTTATGGCTAAGGGGAGGTTGAAAATGATAACATGACTCGGAAATGAGTGATAAAAAGATATTGACGGACAATAGTACATACATAAAGGATAGCTGGGAGAAACCTCTCCTCAGCTTAACACAATAATTACATCGGTTCTTGTTGACGGCTCACTGAGACTGCGCAGAAGAGACCTTAGCTGGTATGTGTCACATGGTGGGGGGTTCATCTGTAAGGGAGAAACCCAACACTATTCTTTGGACTGCTCTTGTATAGTCAATTTTGTGGCTTTGAGTGACTATTCTAATTCAAGTATACAACTGATTTGTGAGCAATAAGATGATTTCAAGTGTAACATACTCATATGCATGCAGAAACATAGTTAACACAATAATGACGAGCGGACACACTTCTTTAGAAAAAAATACCTCTCACTTTATTCGAAATGGTTACGAAAGGGTTATGTGTGAGAGGTGAGTTGGAGACTGAACAAAGACTGCAACATAGTGACCCCCAGCTCTTCGAGCTATAGCTTATAGCTTATTTCCCGTTCTCCTGGGCTGCTCAACCGGGGGCCCTGAGGGCCCAGCCTCTGCTGGGACCTGGTTCTCACTCTGGCATCCTATCTCCAAAACTCTGACTTCAACTAAGTGAACTTGTCTGTCGCACCGGGTTATATCATTGTTTGACATCCACCTGCTTCTTGTGAGCGTCACATTTACACTCAATTGAACCCGTCGACAGTCAAGGTTATACCCAGATATCTTCGACCGGATGCATATGTTATTTACACAGGTGCATTTCTGATTCGACAGCTCGGCCGGCTCGGAGGTCAATATGTTACATAAGTAATTCCTATCTTATTCAAATAATTTGCAGACCGTTATATGGTTTCATTGTATTTCTAGCAAGTATATCGTTTTAAATATCTTATGATGATAATCCTTTGTAAAGAATTATAACTTTAAGAAACTATAATAGATATAAATCATCCAAAGTTATATAATATTAGGTATTGTTATCTAATCCTAATAATTTAAAAAGAGATCTATTGGACTCTTAGATGGTATCGAAACAAATACAAACATTTCGAATCAAAATGGACCAGCGAAGAATGACAATGAAGGGGTGAAGACAAACTCCTTAGAGTGTCAGAACTGAAGCCTCACCAACAGATGAAACTTGGTGTCGTACTTTGAAAACTTCTAATTTGGGTTGGGCATTACGTCTCTGCAGAGAATGCAGTCAGCTCAGTCTAGACCCAGCCGATTAGGTCGGAAGGATTGATAATCAATCTATCAATCCTACTGAGAGCGAGAGAGAGAGATAGAGAGAGAGACAAAGACAGACAGACAGACAGAGACAGAGAGAGAAAGACAGAAACAGAGGAAAAGAGTAAAATTAAAAGACAGACAGATAACAGTGTTTTGTATCAATTTTGTTTCTGGGTCGACCTTAGTCTATATGCTGTATAAACTGGCGTTACATGATCTTCTGAAATACAACAGCACTAATCAAGTCGTCCGATTTAGAGATATACTAACATATTCGTGTACAGATTTATGTACACAGAAACACGTGTATATTAATATAAAAACAGCTCGAAAGAAATACAGTTGCTGACTCAAACGCACATTCATAAATGCACATAGGCAATCAGATTCAGGTAGAATGCACACATGAATTCAATATACTTCTGCGCTTTGAACTGTGTGTCTTCATACGCAGTGGCGCCGAGAGTGAAAAGTGAACAAACACACGTTCACAGAACCGGCGCTGCGGTGATCTTTCAAATCACACTGGCTTGAATAGATGAACATCGAACGTTAAAAATAGACAAGTCTGTTCTATTTATTTATTCAAGTCTATTTCTGCTCTCTCTGCATTGCAAACGCGAGAGAACGAACAAGAGACGGCGGACGGGTTCGGGATGGGATGAAATGATACCGGGTACGACGGGGAGAGGATAAGCAAGGGAACGATGTCGGGTGGCGTGGCGTGACGGAGATGGCCAAACTAAAGTAGCAAACCGGTGAATTCATTTTAAAATCACTTTTAATCAGAAAGCGAATACTGTCGAGGAGAATGATGGAAAGAAATATAGCAAATATCCACTGTGCCTCCCTGACTGCAATTTCGTTTGCTGCTATAACAGCTGCCGCTTCTCTCCTCTCGGATAAACGTAGGAAAGAGTTATAAAACCGCCAAAGTGCGCATTGCATTTTCTTCGTTCAAAGATGATTACGAGTAATGTCTCTACCAGGTCTACTACTCAGGACAACTTGCAAGTATAGTCCAAGTGTAACACTGGATACCGGGTGACTGCATACAATACGAATTTAAACATATAATCGAAATTTTTCCTAGAGAGGGATGCTTAAAACAAACTTATATATAGACTCTCTGTCTCTCTCTTTCTCTTCACCTCACTCGAATCTGTTTTTTATTTTTTACTCCCTCTTTCTCTATTTCTCTATCACTTTTTTCTTCCTTTCCTTTCTAACTAGATATTTCTGTTTGTCCTGTGTAAGACATTAAGCTGCATTATATGGTAAGGCTCGAGGTTTGCAGTTCTGGGCAGTGTAGATTACCCTTTCATTGTCATTACTCGCAACTACACTCTGACCTGGAGTGGTAGTACTTGTTAATGTCACATCTATGGGTCAAATAGATCTGTTTAAAAATGATCCGTATTCGATAGAATCGATTGCAGAAAAATCTCTCAAAAAACAAATCAACAACGTAAATATGAACGTACAATGATCGAAATTCTCTAACCTTTGGGCATAGAATAACCCCCATTGATTGACATGCCGTTAAAACCTCTTATTTTCTTTCTTTCTTTTTTTTCTTTTTTTTCTTCGTATTTATGTATCCCTCACTTATTCTTTCTCTTTCTTCCAACCATATTTCTCTTTATCTGTATCTCCATGATACAATTTCCATGTCTTTCTTTCTCGGTCTCGGTTTCTAAAATTCTTTTTAGATATATCTGCTTTTCTCTTTTTTATGCCTTTCTATCATTCACTCTGTCGTCACTGCTTCTGTATTTTCTTATATACAAGATGTGACATGGATTTCAGCGTGCGTGAAATCAGTGTACTCCCGACATTTTCTTAGTTAACTTTTGTACATCAGGAATTTTGAGCGTATCTTTGTCAGTTTAGAGAAGACGACGAATAAGAAAGAAACGGCAGAAAATAGATATTAATGTAAGTTTTACTTCTCTGGTAGATTTCCATCAAAGGTTAGGAAAAACTGAAACACACACACACACACACACACACACACATATATATATATATATATATAACAAAACCCTCTGTCACGAACAGGATGAGATACAATGTCAATTTTTAAGCAAAGTAAAGCTTGTTTAAATTCAGGTTTTTCCTTCTCCTACACTGATTGCCGCACAAAAATTAAGGATCATTAAATAAGTTTCCAGACTTTTTTGGAATGAGCATTTTTATTGATAGTACACGCATGAAACTCTAATCCCCTTCGAAGTAATCCCCTCCGACTGCAATGCACTTGTTCTACCGTTCCAACAACTTCTAGAAGGCCCCATCGAAGTCCTCTTGTGTGAGCGTGTCAATGACCTTCGTCACAGCCTCTTTCATCTCCTCAATTGTCCCATAACGACAGCCTCTGAGCTTAGAGAATAACCAAAAGTCACAGGGAGCAAAGTCTGGACTTTTGGGAGGGTGAAGAAGTGTCCTGATGCCCATCTTGCTTAAATAGTCTGTGACAAGGTTGGAGTTGTGGACTGGTGCATTGTCCTGGTGGGAATGCCAATGACCCAATTTATAGAGTTGCTGGCCTCTTCCGACGGAATCTCTTCCTGGACTCCCTTAAAACCTCAACATAGTAACCCTAACCCTAACCCTTTGGCCAATTAACTCTGGTGTATTGATTTCCTTTCTCCTCCCACACCTCTCATCATCCCTCCCAGACTCCCAGCCTTCCTTGAATCTCTTATGCCACTCAAAAACTAATGCTTGGTTCATGCAAGATGGTCCAAAAGCAGTCTGAAGCATTCCACACGTTTCCGTTTAAAACAGAAATGTATTGTATATCGTTCTTCTAAAGTGTCCTCACGTCCAGATTGTATTTTTACCAGCTGTGACTACCAGGCTTTAGTAAGGTGTATTCTAATTCCTACTGTAGCTGTTCATTTGAACCTGTATTCATGAAAAATTGGTTAGTCATCTCATAAGATGTATCGTAGTATAATAGTGAATTTTCAAGAGTCTACAATTTTAAATGCCCGCACAAAAAAAGTGATGAATACATCACTTATATATATATATATATATATATATATGATAAAAATAAGCGGAAAAATGGATTAATCAAATACATACAACGACTTTAATAGTTGTATTTCGTTCTTTCCTTCCTTGAATAAAGAACGAAATATTACTACTAAACCCGTTGTAAGTATTTGATTTATCAACTTTTCCACTGATCTTTATCATATTTTCGGATTCACCAAAATCTTCCATTTCTTTATCGATCTATCTATCTATCTATGTACACACACACACACACTCACACATACATATATATATATATATATATATATATATATATATATATATATATATAAAGTGCATGAGTGCGTATATGGGTGAGAGTGTGTGTTTGAAAGAGAGACAGACAGACAGAGAAGGAGAGAGAGTTAATGAGAGAGAAGTAAGTTCAAAAAGTATCACATGGATTTTTGTCAAGACAGAAAAGAAAAATGAATAAAACTTTAATTTTCTTCGAAACGGCTTTCTTGGTATTCAACTGACAATATTTCCCACAGAAATTTAAAATTAGAATAATTCTATGCCAATATGACACAGCGTCCCATTCTCTAATAATCCTAGTCGAGAGAAATCAAGAGACCTTCGAAATCAAGAGTTATTGAGCTTAGACAGGTTGCTCTGAGGAATAGTCTCCCAAATATCTTTATAAACTATGCTTCTTCCATTCAGGGAAATACAGTATCTTTGTGACTTTTTCATTTGTCGAAGCCGGTGTTGGTCTTTTTTTTAATGTTACATTACGGTGCTATCTTATTTCTTTTAATGTCCTTAAAGTCCTGAGATCTTTCTGCAGAATTGTCAGTTGAGGAAGCCAGAAAAAATTGCCCGGAGGAATATCTTATATGGAGCGTGCTGCATTTCACCAAAAACTACTGATATATATATATATATATATATATATATATATATAATGTATTATTCTGTCCAGTTAAACCGGAGTCGGGAATAATTCCGTCAGAACAATAAAATCATTCAACTATGAACATTTAAATTTTCCTGGAAAAGAGCTCAATGTAATTAGAGCAATAATTCCATGACAGGATGGAAAGAAATTTATAATCCTAATGTGACGGTTTTTGTTTTTCTTTAAGGTATATATATATATATATATATATATATATATATATATATATATATATAAGTTACTCAGCTGTGCAAGCATCTTCATTTAGACTTTAAGTCTTAAAATCATATATATAAAGTATAGATACTTTCTATATATTTGACGAGAATCAAAAAATATATGAACTTATACTTCCAAAATTAATTTGAATTTTTTCCTTTAAAACTCTTTCGTTTTACTTTTTTGTTGTTTTTTTTTTTTGGCATATGTACTTGAGGAATCTTTGTGGTCACAACTGAGCTTCCGCTTCGCACAACGTTTTAGCCGGTTTTTTTAGCCGCAATCTTGATCAACAGTATATTCCTGAAAATATTTTTCCTGAAAAAAAAAGAAGTGTTTTTCTTTTTTACGTTGTATATAATTGATGCAGACTGGAGAAAAGATCGGCTGAAACATGAAGTAAACAGCATCAAGTATACTTAGGATGGTTTCAAACATTCGATCTATATTTTGGATAATCTAAAGGCAAGTTTTCAAATATTCTATTCTTAAATATCCATTATAACATTTATTATTACTCATAATAGCGGCAAGAATACATTGCCATAATTTGGTCGCTATGTTCTGGGAATTTAATGGCAGTATCCTGTCCGAATTCCGTGACGATGGCAATAAAACAGCTTCACTACTATCTTCCAAATTCGCAATAATTTCGTAAGAACTTCTATAATCCGTTATTACTCTGATATTTTATTACTGTCGTTTAATTCTTCCTTAAGATTCTCGCCAGAGCACTTCGAAAATAATTTCCATCCTGACATTCAAATATAAGACAATTTTCTGATATAAATACAATTCATTTCATTTGGGATTTGGATTTATTCATTCTTTCCTTTTTATTAAAATCGAATCCAGAAATTTATGAGTTTCAAATACGGGAAAAACGATGAGTCACTCTGTGTGGATGAAATAATTCTCATAGAAGTTTTATCAAAGTTTATTCGTTTGGACACGTTTACATGGTTTTTAGTATTCCTGTTTAATACGAGTAATCTGTGCTCATTTATAAAATATCAGGTATTCCTATGTAATACTAATAATTATCAAACCGATCTATATGACCCATAGACGGGAACCAAACAAATGCAAATACCTCTAGAGATCTAAGCGTACCTGGAGGTAATGGCAATCAAGGGGTGACTCCACACTATCCAAAGCTCTCGAACAAACACTCACCACGAAATACAGTTTAATGCCATAACCAGGACATCTTTTGAATAAAGATTTTAACTCTCCATAGGAAATGCTTCTCTGGCTTTAGCTGGGTCGTCTGACATTTGTGCCGTATGGGATATCGAAATTAATGGCAGATTCGAAGCTGAAAGGCCCCTAGCTTCGGCTGGGCCATGTTGGGTGGGCGAGCTTCAACATTGAGACCTTTTTCCCCCTTGTATAGCACTGGACCCTGCTGTCCTGTTTAAGGTATACGTGCCTGGACCCAGATTTGGGTCCAAGACCAGCTTGGCTCATCAGGCCCACATTTCACTAAGGGGGATCGATGACCAGGATAGTCCGGCAGGGTTCGAGCCTCGGCTCGAGGCCGACCTTTTCCTCCCCTAAATAACCACTATAATCGACCTTCGGGTCATTGACCTTGTATCAAGTCCTGTCTGGTGGGAGAATAAGTTAACTTATTCTAGACCCAGACAATATTCAGTAGAAATATGAACATTTTATGAATACATAAGAAAAATAATTTTAAACGTAAAGAAAAAAACTGGTTAGTTTCTAAAAGTCTCTTTCTCTAAATATGAGTAGTTCTTTGATCTGTTTGAATGTGTCATTATGCTATGGTAAATATGGATTTGATCTCATCTGTCAAAGAGTTTACGAGGCTTAAGAATCGTTTTGTACTTCATCTATTGTCTTCCATTAAAAATCACAACTAAAGTACATTTCTCTAAAAAAGAAAAAAAAAACAACACCTGATGGCATCTAATGTAAAAACTACTGTGTTATTTCGGTTGATTTTTTCGGTTTCTTTTCAGCATAGTACTTCTTTAAGATGTTTACATTTCACTTTGTATATTTTCACAAAAAGTTATCACCCTTTTCTTTATTTTTTGGAGATGTCAGCGCTTGTGGCAAAACGGTTATTGTCGTGGAACGCACCATTCCGAGTTTAAAACCTTTAACAAGGCTGTTTGCATTGCACATTGTCTCAATAACCTTGGGAAAGATATAAATATAAGAAATCCCACAACGTTATAGGAAACGATGAGTGACTGAGAGAAAATAAAGGCACGTCAACACATCTAGGATTATTTTAAGTCAAGAGTTTAGGGAATCACGTTGAGCGTATGATCATATATATATTTTTCATGTTGTTGTTTCTTAAAATTTTTTTACATGGTTCAATCTGATGCTAATAACTTTTCAACAGACCTACGAGGATCATTAAATAGGTTTCCAGACATTTTTCATATGGGTACTTTTATTGATAGTACGCACAAGAAACTCTAGTCTCCTTCGAAATAATCTCCTCCGGCTGCAATGCACTTGTTGTACCGTTCCAACAGCTTCTGGAAGGCCTCATAGAAGTCCTCTAGTGTGAGCGTGTCAATGACCTTCGTCATAGACTCTTTCATCTCCTTAATTGTCTCATAACGACAGCCTCTGAGCTTAGGGAATAACCAAAAGTCACAGGGAGCAAGGTCTGGACTATAGGGAGACTGAGGAAGTGTCTTGATGCCCATCTTGCTCAAATAGTCTGTGACAAGGGTGGAGTTGTGGACTGGTGCATTGTCCTGGTGGAAATGCCAATGACCCGATTTGAAGAGTGCTGGCCTCTTCCGAATGAATCTCTTTCTGAACTCCCTTAAAACCTCAACACAGTATTCCTTTTTGACTGTCTGTCCAGAGGGAACCCAGTGCATGTAGATCAGGCCAGTGCTGTCAAAAAAAGGGATCATCAAAAGTTTGTGAGTGGATTTGCTCTGTCTGGCCTTCTTAGATCTGGGAGAGCCAGCATGCTTCCACTGGGAACTCTGTCTCTTGGTCTCTGGGTTATAGCAGTAGACCTAGCTTTCATCGCATGGCATTTTTTCCAAGTTTAAAACAGAATTTTATTGCATATCGTTCTTCCTCACGTCCAGATTGCATTTGTGAAATTCACCAGCGGTGACAATCAGGCTTTAGTAGGGTGTATTCCAATTGCTGCTGTAGCTGTTCCGTTGAACATGAAATGATAAAAATTGATCAGTCGTTTCATACGATGTATAGCAATAACATAATGAATTTTTAAGTGTCTATGCCAATTTTAAATGCCTGTACAAAAAAGTCTGGAAATCTATTGAATACATCACTTATATCTATCTTTCTATCTACCTATATATATATATATATATATACACATGAAAAAATAAGTGGGAAAATTAATTAATCAAATACTTACAACGAGTTTAGTAGTTATATTTCGTTCTTTTCTTCCTTGAATAAAGAACGAAATATTTCTACTAACCCCGTTGTAAGTATTTGATTTATCGACTTTTCCACTTATTGCTACAATATCATTAGATTCACCAAAAATTTCCATTTCTTTATCTATCTATCTTTCTACCTATCTAGGGTCTATTCAAATTCTTGCTGTAGCTGTTTATTCGAACTTGAAATCATAAAAATTGGTCAGTCGTCTCATAAGATGGATAGCAATAAGATACTGAATTTTCAAGAGTCTACGACAATTTTAAATGCCTGAACGAAAAAGGTTTGAAAACTTATCGAAATCACCACGTATTTGACCAATATATGAGACCCTAAAAGGTATCACTCCGTATCAAAATATAGTCCAGTCGGCTGGGGCTGTAGAGTACATCGACATCTCTGCAGAAGATTAAGACTACTCCCATCCCAACGGGTGTCCTGTTTATGAAATTAACCCACCTGATGGTGAGGCTCAAGTCATGAAGCTTTGGGAGATGTATAGTACCCCTTCATTGCCATTGCTCCCAAGTAGCACCTGATACGATCCTATCAATGGGTCAAATTGAACTGCTTGACATTTGAATTGCGTGCAAACAAATGGCATGCTAAGTTGAATTGCTAGAAATAGAACTGTTTGGTCATTTAACTGGGTAAAGCTATTTAACTGAATGCAAAAAAAATTGCCCTCAGACTCGACTACAAGTTTTATCAACAAAATGAGCTTACAATCATTTATTTCATATATATGTATATAGGGCAATTGAGATTAAATAACCTACAATGGTTGATATAGCATAAAACCAAACCAAACCGAATCAGATAAGAAGTGAAAGTAATGGTTATCAGAGGTATTCCTCAATGCAGCTGGAACGGAGCCTCACCATCAGCAGCAGTTTAGTATCATACTCCGAACACCTTTTTTGGAGGAATCTTACCCCACTGCTAAGAGGATAATTTGCAGACCAAACTAAGATCTTTAATATTGATATAAAGTCCGATCAAAGAGAAGGAAAACTGACCAGTTATATTACCGTTACAAATTCACCTTGTGTGATTTTCTGCTCGCAGCAGAGGAAATGAGTAAAAGCTATCATCAGTGGGTGTTCTCGTGATGTAATGGTTAAAGTGACGGACTGCAGGATCGTAGTAAGCAAGTTCATACTCCAGTCGCGCTATTATATTCACTTTCGGACAAATACCCTTGGGAAAGGTACGGACCCCCTTATCCTCCCAGCTATGGGTTAAATAGTACCACTACTGTTCTTCTAGGAGAATGGCTTTAGTATTAAATAACCTACAAAGACTGATATGCCATTAAAACAAAGAAACCAAACCAAACCTAAAAGCAGTTATATATATATATATATATATATATATATATATATATATATATATATATTATATTAGGAAACTCCAGTTTATGAACGGGCGTTGATTTTAAAATCTTTTACGCCAAATCTCTTAACATCAGCTACAATGTCCGACTACAGTCCGTTTCAAGCAGAACAGATGAATAAAAGAAACACATTCTTCTTTTCACTCCTGCCTGACACACGCAGACTCCTTATTCAAATAAGTGGATTGTGATAATATCGTTACTTTCGCTTTTCTCAAGGAAAATCACATTTTTGGACATTTATGTATATAATATAATTCAAGACTCATAATAAAAAATCGTTGGAACTCGAAAGAACATAAAAATATATTTCTGATAAACATCATTTGCTCTGTCAATTATGATTTTCTAATTGCTTGGACTTATAATTGCACTAAAAATTTGATTCACCATTAACCAATCTTGCATTAAGTTTACTTTGAAATCTTTTTATATATATATATATATTAATTTTTTTTTTTATAAATCAGGTAATTAATTTTACGAACCATATAATTATCTCTTTTCAAATTAGCTTTCAAACTATTTTCTCAAAACCAAAACAAAATTTCTTCGCATGTTTTCCGATTGTATTTTGGTTATGACATGCCTCGTGATATATTGCAAATTAATGAAGTTCAGTATTCATATTAAGGCCCCTGCCACGATAATATTTATATAAATATTTTGTTCACTCTCTTACAAAGGTAGAATGTGTAGTAAATTGGCGTTACGAGTTACTGTAACAAAATGTAGCAGAGAAGTCTTCTGTGTAATTGTGATATAAGACTAATACTAAAATTAGTACTAAATGAAACATTAAAACGGAAAACACATAAGAGAGGTTGAGTTGAGCAAACTTTGTCTTTTTATGCGTTATTTTTGGTAATACGCAATAATGTGCAAATAGGTTTTTGATGGAGTATTAATTTTGTATGTGTACATAAATGTTTTTAATTATTCTTTCTTTTTTAAAATATTTTCATATATATATATATCAGTCCTGTATTACTAAGAGGATTAAATATCTTTATTGTTCATTAAATCCAGTACTGATGTTTTGGTTCAGCAGTTGGAAGTCGCGGTAAAATATATAAAGTCAATTTTCTTTAAATACCCGTCTTTATCTGAATAACAAGAAATAGCTGGTTGCTGACTCACTAGAACTTTCGTGGTAAAATAAGGAAAAAATAGGAAATTATGACGCGCTTGGGTCTTTTTCTTGGAAAGGGTAATTTTTGTTTTGAATGACTTAGAGACCGTTACGAAACTATTTAGTTGGAAATCGAAGATTTTTCTATTAGCGAGAGACGTAAAATAAACTGGAAAGTCAATCTCACATCTTGGAGCCGAAGATCAAGTCAATATTCATTCAAAAATTGTTTTATAGACTTTCGGTTTGATTCTGATTTTGGACCAACACACACACACACACACACACACATATACGTATATATATATATATATAGTCATCCACAGACAGACTATTTTGTTGTATCACAACTCTTCAGTGTAGCTAGACGAACGAGATGCTTCAAGCCGAGATCGAAATCCGGCTACTTTTTGTCAGTCAGATACCTTACCCCAGACTGATCGTCTTTCTCAGTGTATGCGAAGGAATTTTTTACGTACAACTTTTTTATTACAGGTACCTTATCGGCAACTGGATTGCCCAATTCATGAGAAGAGCTACTGAATTTCAGTGTCTATGTCATCCGGCAAATTGCCCACTTGAATACTCAACCAACGGAGTGGGGTATAAAACATATGAAATAACAAAGACATTCAAAATGCATACTAGAGAATTTTCTGCCTGAGAACCCCGATTCTTTTATTCCCCTGCAAAATTTTATTCATTCCCAGCGGTCTATATTGAAAACTTTACGATTTTTTTAATGAACATTTTATTTTTCATTTTGATTGGTAATTGCTAGTTGATATGTTTTATTATTCTCGGTTGCAGTATTGCTGTTAGCAGTCATGATTTTCTTTTGAATCAGCGAGGTTAACCTTATGGTAAATCGAACCAACCATCCAAGAAGTTATCTATTTTTCAAAAAATAAGATAAATGTATATATTAACCTACCTAATTCACAAAATCAAATCTTCAATACGGGAAATTGAACAGTCACCTTAAGTCTCCAATCCAATTAAATCGTTTTGTTGGCTATCTCGCTGTGAAAACGACTAATGGCTTTAATGATAAAATAACTGAAAATATTAGAAAATTTACCACTCCAGATAGAAAATAGCAGAAGCCTCGTTAAGAAGGAGTACAATGCCGGCAAGCACTTAGACTTTTCTCATAATCTCTTGAGGCGGTTTTAAAGTAGAATTCTGTTTGAATTTTCTCGATTACTCTAAAAGCCGGAAAATAAAGATTCAATGATTGAAATGAGATAAAGAAAGCAACCTTTCGAGTCTTCACAATTGTGTAACTATTCTGTCGAAATCTTTCTACCAAGCTCCTCCACCCAGACCCACTCATACGCATGCGTGAAAAAGATAACGACATCTGCCGAACCCACATTTGTCGATGCCCCCACACGTACCCTCAACTGCGCATC
>OY757910.1:11227804-11230304 GCA_963585895.1 Sepioteuthis lessoniana
GTATATCAATAAGAATATCACATGGATATAAATGTATTCGATTATAAGTAGTGGTAAAGCTTAACGTTTTAAAATTTCTTTTTATTAGAACAGGATAAATTTTATAAAAATATACCGTTGATAACGGTAAATGCACACATGCATGCAAAATTAAATCCCTATTTATGCATACACACAAACACATGGATACAGTTATATATATATATATATATATATATATATATACATATATATATATATACTCTTCCATACTTACGTACATAAACTTGTATTCATAAGTATCGTGTGTTATTCTATATCAACCGACACATGCATGAATAACTCTATATTAATAGGCTTACATTCGATGTAAATTGATAAATATGTATTTTGTATGTATACACGCATATATGTATGTATGTATGTATTTATGTATGACACACATGAATACTTAAATGCTTGATTATATGATTGTAATATGTTACGCTCAAATATAAACAAGTATATATATATATATATATATATATATATATATATATATATATATATATATATATATATATATCCTCATGATCGTGTCCTACTGATAACATGGTTTCTTCTGACATTCTCTCTCTTTCACGCAATTCGTCTCAATATTTTATCACTCTTGGAAGGTTCTCTTGAGAGTATCCATCGTCCGCGCAGGTTTGCTAGTCCTCCATTATTGGTGTGTCGATATATATATATATATATATATATAGATATATATATATATATATTTCTGTGTTCATTTATTCATCGTCTGGCTACCTTTCAGGTATATCAGTCAATTCATATCAATTTCAGTTCATCTATCTATCTATCTATCTATCTATCTTAATGAGTCTCTTCACGTCTATCTAACTACTCAGATGTTTATATATACACCAATTAACACCCACATATACATGATTGCATGCTGGCATATATATATATATATATATATATATATATATTCGTGTGTATGAATATAAATACAAGTATATATACATCCATGCATATACACGCATATATATATATATATATATATGTGTGTGTGTGTGTGTGTGTGTGTGTGTGTGTGTGTGTGTGTGTGTGTTTGTGTGGGGGGTGTTATTTGTATTTGTATTTGAAATATTGTATTCTTCTTTATATCTGTGTATTTATGTAAATATGTAATTTTTCTTCCACCTGATTCCACATTGAATCCATTTTTATTTATTTCTCGGTGTATCAATTTAAACAAAAACTATTTGTCTGTACCTCATAAAAATCTAACATTTTATTGTTTTTTAATTCAACTAATCTGTGCTGTGTTCATTACTAAGTCACATGGAAAAATTATACAATTTAGATACTTCCTAAGATTGCCCACCTTTACGTAGGTTCACATCTGTCTATCTACCTATCTAACTATCTGAGTATACATGTGTGTATGTGTGTCCGTGTATGTGTGTCCGTGTCCGTGTGCGCGCGTGTGTTTGTGTGTGTGTGTGTGTGTGTCTGTGTCTCTGTGTGTGTGTGTGTGTGTGTGTGTGTGTGTGTGTGTGTGTGTGTGTGTGTGTGTGTGTGTGTGTGCACGCGCGTTATTGAGTTGAATGGTTATAAATATTTCATAGGATTTTAATATCTGCATTTTTTAGTTTGGCCATCCATCTCTCTGTTTCTTCATATATAAATTATCTGTTAATGTCTCTATATCAGTCTAATTCTATCTATCTATCTATCTATCTATCTATCTATCTATCTATCCTTGCCTATCTACGTCAGTCTATTCATATCTATCAATCTCTCTATCTATCGATCTATCTATCTGTGTGTCTGTCTAAACATACATGTATGTACGTCTATCTTCGTATATTTTCACATGTGCTTGCATGTGTGTGTACATCTGTCTATTGTTATGAAACTATCTGCAAAGTCATGTACAATGCTGAATTTTAAGAAAATACTATCAAATTCCTATCAATTGTTCGTTGTTTGTTATTAAATAAGTGAATCGAATATCATATGAATATTCATGGGTATTGAGCTTATATACATGCACGCATTAACTGCCGTATTGAGGTCGTATTGAATAAAAGTGACATTTTCACCTAAAAGTATAAAAATTATCAACCTATAAAGATATTCTGAGCCTTTTAGGAATAACATTTCTATCTATTTATCTCTGTCTGTCTGTCTCTGTCTGTCTGTCTGTCTGTCTCTCTCTCTCTCTCTATATATATATATATATATGTATATATATATATATGTGTGTGCGTGTGTCTATATATATATATATGACCTTTCTATCTATTCATCTCTGTCTGTCTGTCTGTCTGTCTCTCTCTCTCTCTATATATATATATATATATATATATAGTTATAATTGAGTGATAGCTATCTATCTAGCTATGTATCTCTCCAGGTCTATTCAAATCTATGTATATCAGTCTATTCATATCAATCAATATTAGTCGATCGATCGATTATGTATGTATGTATGTATGTATGTATGTATGTATGTATATCAGTTTGT
>OY757910.1:11240304-11252804 GCA_963585895.1 Sepioteuthis lessoniana
CCCACTCAAATAAACAAATAAATAAATTGCAGTAATTAGACCTGTTTGAATTGAAGTTTCAGCTTATTTTCACGTCTTGATGAATGGATTTTATTGAAATTTATTGAATTATTATCATCATCTATGAAATATCGCTTTTTTTTCTTTAAAAATAAACTTACAATGAAGTTTTCAAAATTCTTCATTTCTTTCTTTTACTATTTTCTCTCAATATAATTAATTTTTCCTTGTCTTTATCTATCTTCCCTTCCTTTAATGTCTCTCTCCTTTTTTCATTTTTCCTTTTCACTTTCCTTCTATTCCTTTGAAGCAGAAAATTAGCGTCTGAAGTATAGCTGTATGGCTCCTTTCTCTTGCTTTATTTTTCTTTCTTTCTTTCTTCCTTGTTCTTCCTTGTTCTATCTTTCTTTCTTTCTTATTATATTTTTTTTTATTTTTGTCTCTTTCTTTGCGACACAGCGCCTCCTTTTTCTTCCGTTTCTTGCCTCGCTATCGAAATGGTGTGGTTCATTACTTGGAGAAAGTGATAAGACTGACCTTTCCTAATTTCCTCCATCACGAAATTGATTGAACTTGATCTCTACCAGGTTTTTCCTGCTGATTTCACGATATCATCTCTCTAGTTTCTGTCAAGTATTTTTCTAATACACTTGTTATTTCTTGAGCACCATTCTCTTAAACTTTTGTGTTATCGACTATCCTATCTTTTAGAAATTTGTCCTGCCTACTTATATTTTTGTTAATGATTTTTTTACATCACTTATATTCACCTGTTCTCTAAATTACGATAATCGATTTTCATCTCTTAGTTATAGCATTTTGCTTTCATCTGTCAGTATCTCTTAGTTTCTTTACTTATTCTTTTTAATCAAATTAAACGTCCACACCAATACCTTATAGTTGTCATATATATATATATATATATATATATATATATATATGTGTGTGTGTGTGTGTGTGTGTGTGTGTGTGTGTGCGTGTGTGCGCACATTTTATGCTTTAAATATATTGGTAAGATACTCGAAACAGGTTAGATACTTAATATCAAGTCTTGATTTTAACTGATTACGTTCTTATCTATTCTTTACTTAAACGTCCTTTTTACCATATTATCAGTATCTTCCTCAAATTGTAATATCTCTTCTAGGTATTTGTATTATTTAACTTTTTTCAGGACATAAGTTCTGTTTTTCATTATATCCTTTATTATGCTACTGTTGAACATAATTTAGATTACTTAGCTCATAGACTCAAAAGAGTGTTGGGAAGAAACACAGTGAAGTAAGATTTTGATGATAGGGTCGCAATTTTCAATAGATATAATGATAATTTACTATACAGCCGATAGGCTACTTTTTTTCTTAACAAAATGAATACACATACAATAGTAAGAGGGATATGTGAATTAGTACAAAATGAAAAGGGACAAAAATTTTTGTTTCTTCTGTTTCTTTATTCTGTTTTGAATTTTGGTGAATTCCTTTTTTTTTTCTTTGTTTTTAGTTTTAATTAATTCCGTTTATTCTGTTTTATTGAATTTCATGGATAAATTACTATAACTAATGCAATAAGTAAGTAAAGTTGACGACTGTAATCGAGGGCGACCCGAAAGTTTTTTTTTCAATAGCTACTACACCGAGGTATAGGGGAGGGTGGGGCTCCTTTTCCTGAATTGCTTCACTTTAGCCTTGATACTTATAATGGTGAGTGTTAAGCAAGGAGGTATCAAGTACCATTTTTTAAAAGGATTGAACCCCGGTATCCCGGACTACTAGCGAACACTCTACCCACTTGGCCAATGAGCCGGTACTAGAACAATAGATGTGATTAAAACAGCTGAAACAAAAGCAAAATTCAAAGATGTATTACATTTAAAGAAATTACACATATCATTGTTTCGTTAACAATCCATTCTGAAACATTTTTCATTAAGTTTGGTTGGTTGGTTGGTTGGTTGGTTGGTTTTTATGGCATATCAACTTTTGTTGATTATTTAACGCCAAATCCATTTCTATGTAAATAATCGGTTCTATTTCAGACAATTCAGTTTAGCATGAGTACACAGTCTAATTTTCAAAAAACATTTCTATCTCAAACTATTCCGTTTATTCAAACAGTTCTAATTCAGCTGATTCAGGTTAGCGTAAGTATAGATTTTGTTTACAAAGTAAAATGTCAAAACACTTCTATATATAACAATTCAGTTTAGTGTAAGTACAGTTTCATTGTCAAAAACTGTTCAATCTCAAACAATTGAGTTTAGCATAAGCACGCAGTTTAAATGAAAGTACAGTTTAATTGTCAAAATTTTTTCTATTTCAAGCGATTCAGTTTAGTCAAGTAGTTCTAATTCAGCTAGGTATAAGTACTGATTTTGTAAGTACAGTTAAGTACTGTTAAATGTCAAAAAAGCTCTATGTTAAACAATTCAGTTTAGTGTAAATACAGTTTAAATGTCAAAAAACAGATAATTCAGTTTAGCATAAGTATGCGGTTTAAATGCAAGTGCGGTTTAATTGGGAAAAACATTTCTTTTTCAAGCTATTCAATTTATTCAAACAATTCAGTTTAGCATGAGTATGGAGTTAGTCCTATTTAACCCATAGATAGGGCCCTATCAGGTGCTACCACGCAGGGCCAGAGTGGGTATGGGAGCAATGAAGATGAAGGGGTGATCCGCATTCCCCAAAGCCCCAGCATTACTGGAACCTCAATATCAGATTGTTTAGAGTCATATCCAGGACACTTATTGAGGTGCAGTCGGTGTATTCTACAGGCCCAGCAGCCTGGGAAATTAAATGAGTTTCTATTTGTGTGTGTTGGCTGGCATTTCAGGTACACATTCCACATGCCAATAGAAATTAAAAGAACTATTTCTTCTTACATAATGAAGAAAAACAAATTTCCTCATTCTTTTGTGCATGTTAGCTGTCGACCATTTCAAGTACACCCTCCACGCCAATATGAGTTGTCAAATCTACTCTTTCTCACGTTAGGAAACAAAGAAAATATTTCTCATGTTCTGCTGTGAGTTAATTTTCTCTAATCGCAGTCACCTCTCCACCATCATAGATCTATGAAACAAGCCGATCTTGATTTCTCTTATAAAGAATAATTTTTAAATGCATAAATATTTGGATTATTCCAGCTTTTCAGATTTTGATCAGGAAGTGAAAGCAACGGAAATATTAAAGTATATTGTACACTTCTCTGAGGAGAAGTATGCTCTGGGTTGAGAGGGAAATGAGCAAGTTTTTGATACGTTTTTCAGAATTTTGTTGCATATATTCATGGTGCATGTTATACATAACTAATTGCAGTACATAGAAACACTGGGAAAACAATTTGGTGTAATGCTTCTTAAAAGAGTACAAATTAAAACAAAATAGAAATACTACTGATATTTGAAATATGATTTTAAATACGGACTTTTTGCCCCGAGAGAATCGGATTTAGACAAGATGGGACTTTAAACTATGAAAATCAAACGAGAGTCTATTTACTCCCTCCATCGCGTTATATTACCATTAGAGTGGCCTCTTTAAACTGTCAGTACCTGAGACGCTGTTTATTTAGCTATCACCAAAATAGATAGGGTTGATTTCTAGCCGAAACACATTAACAGTGATACTGCATAATTTATCGAAAAATGCTAAGAAATTATCTTCAAATTGATCTCTTTCCTGTTAGAGATACTTGTTATGGTTAAAGAGTCAGTAATGATTTAGTACATTTAACTTTCCGATGCAAGTAATATTACGTCCCCGTAATTGTTCACAAACGTGCTCAAGCTTATCAAAATAATGGCATCATTTATCAAAATTATGAAACATCCAATAATAATCCTACACTTTGAAATATTGTTTATTTTACCAATTATAAACTCTTAAAGTATTCTTTGCTACGAGTAAAATAAAACCGTGAACACACACACACACACACACACACATATGTATATATATATATATATATATATATATGTAGAGAGAGAGAGAGAGAGAGTGAAAAATGAGAACAAGCAATTGTTTAAATATACAGGATATATCTAAAGCATTCAAATGGTGGCCAGAAGAGAAAAATAAAAAATAAGATAATCTTAATTGCAACAAAACTAGACTCCAGCCTCTGTGTAAGCAAATTGCTCTATTACGTTCACTTTCAGACTAGTACCGTTAGTTATGGTATAAACCCATTTATACCCTAGGTATGGGTTAAATACTATCACTGCTGTTCTACCAGGACGGCATTGACTTTGAATAACCTACAAAGGTGCATATGCCATTAAAACAAAGTATCTAAATATCACCTTCTTAGGTTTGTTCCATGACAAATAGGTTCATATGTTTTCTATAAAATGGAAAAGACAATCGTCTTGTGACGATTTTTTTTTCTTATTGGAAAAAATGGACGGCAAAATGAATTATATATACTAAGTATTTATGATTTCATCTAGCCGTCCATTTATTTCAAAAAGTCCAATCTGACGATTATGATTTTTTCATTTTATTGAAAACGAAGGAAACTATTAATTATGAACTAAACTTAAGAATGGTGAGATCTGAATTGTTTTTAATTCCAATATATATATATATATATATATACAAAGAGAGAGAGAGAGATAGGCAGAAAGACATACAGAGACAGAGAAAGAGATAAGAAGGTTAACTGAAAAGTTCATATGATGTGTCTCTATCAGCTACTTGCCAAAGGAATACAAGCACTGCAACAACTATAAAAGAAACGTGTGGACCACAAGGACTATAGAGAAAAATATATGCATTTGTTTACATTTCCTGGTGGTGTCCGTCAGCCGACTCTCATAGATAAATTGATCAAATATTATAAAACCGCTCAATAAAGCATAGAACACAGTGATTAAAAATAATTACAAAGTTCACAATACTAAGCAGTATATAATGAAATATAAATGACTGATCAAGCTGTAAAACGTAAAATTCAAAACGGTTATCACATACTAAACACGTGGTCCTGGGTTTTCTACCATACTGATAATCTTCAGATGTCTAAATAAAAACCAGGGAAGAGCTTTGTTTAGATAAATCATTTTCGTTTGCAATTTTTTGTTTTGTTTTGTTTTGTTTTTGCAATTTTCTCGCAATTTGTTCCTAGATTACTGTAATTTTCTCAATGTTTGTGCAGATATCATGAAAAAGGTACTTTGATACTAAAAAAAAAATTCATTCAACGAACATATATGTTTCATCACCAATTCATTTTTGGAAAATTATTTTCAAACAAATCAACACTTTCAAACTCTATTTTTAAAACTTTCTAAAAGCGATTTTTTCCTTAAAATCTTTTCTCTTGACGATGAAATATTGTCGAAACTAGTTAGGAAACATCAAAAATTGATAACACCAAATAAAGATTCCTATTCGTGTCATCAATTTTGTTCATCCAGATAGATAGATGTATTCTTATACTTTAATATCCATTATATATTAAATATATATCATCATCGTCATGTCATGCGGCTCGCGCGGATTTCGCTAACTCTCTGCCGCCATCCGTCTCTATCATCCATCGCTTCTGGCAGGTCTTCCAGGCCACATCTTATATCCGTGCTGAGCTGTTGTAGATAAGATCGAGCTGGTCATCCTACACTTGCATGACCGTGTGAAGTGGTCCCTAGGAGGACGTTGCTTATGACTTCGTTCTTGCTCCTCCAGCAGTGTTCCGTATGTCGCCAAATTTAGATGGTCTTCAAGATGGTTGGTAGGTGGCTGTACAGCTGCAGCGTTGTAGGATGTTGCTTCCAGGATCTGTTTAATCTAGCTCGTGGCATCCCTCTGCAATTGCCGTCAAGTTTTTTTTTCTCGATACGCTCAATCAGCGTCCAAGTGGTGCATCCATACAGTAGTATGGACACGACCGCTGCTTGGAAAAAATTGCGTTTTATTTTATCGGATAGTTCTGGCTTCCACAGGACCGATAGCCTATCGATAGCTGTTCATACTTTCGCTAGTCGAGTATTGATGTTATTTTCGGTAGATGAGACGCTGCTTTCGAGGTAAAGCTTGTCGACTAGTTTCAGAGAACCATCATTTAGCATAGAGGTATCGCCACTTTGATTAAAGCACATGAATTCATATATAAAATGCCAATTCAAGTATTGTATATACCAACTGGAAGTGTCTCATCATTAATCTATTTTTTTCGCGCTGTCTAGGACACAAACTATTCTTCGTATATTGACGACAATACATTAGAACTTTGATGGTTTGGTTTCTTTGTTTTAATGGCATATCAACCATTGTAGGTTATCTAATGCCAAAGCCATTCTCCTAGAAGAACAGTAGTGGTACTATTTAACCCATAGCTGGGAGGATAAGGGGGTTCATACCTTTCCCAAGGGTATTTGCCCGAAAGTGAACGTAATAGCTTGACTGGAGTGCGAACTCGCTTACTACGATTCCGCAGTCCATCGCTTTAACCATTAGACCACGAGGATACCCCCTTAGAACTTTGATACAACTGTCCTAACAAGAGATTATCTTGATGTCTTTAACGTGACTGTTCAAAAGCTTTACTTTATTTCTTGTTTTTTAAGAGTTGACAATAGGAATATTATTCAAGCATAAACAAAGCTTATTGCAATAAAAAAAATAGAATGATATTTTGTCATATCTTGTTGTTCTGAAAACTACATTTCTTGAAAATATTCTTTAAAAAGTGAAATATTAAATGAAAAAAAATGTTTCTTCTAAAGTTCGAAAATCTTGTGCAGACACGATCAATGCGATTGAAAAGCTGTAAAACCGTTACCAAACTTGAAAGTCACTGGAATCCCCACCCACTCAAAATCCTTGACAAAAAAATTGATTTCAAGCTGGTTCAAATGCTTATTGACAGAACTTTCTTTTGGGTGATGCTCCTAAAATCAAGACGAACGGCGTGTTATCCGTAAACCGCATCAGAACCGTATCGCGAAGAATATTTCTTTTAAACTTTGCCCAGTGAGAGAAGGAAATTAAAATTATATGTCGTTTTAATGTAGGGTAATATAATAAAATGAAACAGGCGACTCCAGTTCAAATCCTGGACAAGGCTATTTGTGTCTCACTTCAAATTTGGGAAAAGCTCAAATCCGTCTACTTTCCCACCCCCAGCAGACATGAGTAAATATCAAAGCTGTGTTTTCTAGACTTAGTAGAGTAGTCGCTCTTGAATAGAATTCTTTTCATTTATAACTTTAGTAGTGTCAATGCACACCAAACTGAATAAAAGTGCTTTAATCAAACAGGCGACATTTCCACACTAGGCGGTAGCTCTCTGAAACTAGTTGACAAGTTCACCTAGCTAGGAAGCAGTGTCTCATCAACCGAAAAAAGACATCGACACGCGACTATCAAAAGCATGGACAGCTACCTATTAGCTATCGATCATATGGAAGTCAGACCTGATCGATAAAATGAAACGCAGCTTCTTCCAAGCAGTGGTCGTGTCGATACTGCTATATAGATGCACAACATGGACGCTGACTAAACGGATGGAGAAAAGGCTTGACGGCAACTACACAAGAATGCTACGAGCAATTCTGAATAAGTCCTGGCGGCAACACCTCACAAATCACTGGCTATACGACCTCCTACCTCCCATCACGAAAACTATAAAATGCATGACACTGCTAGAGAAGCAGGGACGTGCTCATAAGTGATGTTCAATAATGGACCCCATCACATGGCCGAGCAAAAGCAGGGCGGCCAGCTCGAACGTACACACAGCAGCTCTGTGAGGATATGGGATGTATCCCTGAGGACTGGCCACAAGCGATGAACGATAGGGAGCAGTGAAGAGAGAGGGTCAGGGATATCTGTGCAGGCGGCATAAGATAATCATGATGAAGATGAGTGTTGTTCGAATAATCAGGGGAACACTCGTGTACCATTCTTCAGTTGTAAGCCCATTCCCAAAATGTGGATGGTCTTATATAAACTATCACCCCTGTAAACAAACCCCCTGTATAAGTGCCTTAGTGGTTCAAATTGTTATGCGAAATGTTTACCACTCACTCGTCATACCCAACGGGGAGAGCCTATATTTATCCACATCGGGCTCCTGACATTAATCCATATACTCTCATCCATCTGGCATAACCATTCATTTTGATATATCAAGCGCTTCCAACACAGATTTATATTTGCTGCATTGAATTATAATTGTATAACGGGTCAAAATTGAGAACCAACCGCCCACTTTTTCCACGCAGAGCCTTTTCCCCTGGACACATTTTGTGACCTTATGTTTGAGACACTTAATCGAAAATATTTACATCAGATCATTATCGAATCGGCAATCCAAATTCAAACCCTCTGTTATGAGTAAATGATAAGGCAGACTGGGGCCTTTAGCCGTAGTACAGCAGATATCTGAATTTCTCTGATGAAATATTTGCTTCATATAATTCTCCTCGGGATATCGGAGGAACAAAATATTAACTAATGTAATCAGTTAATATGATTCATCAGTTAATTTAATGTATTCATTAGTTAATAAAAATGTATTGCACCCTTTCGAAAAAGATCAATTTAGAAAATGTATTGTGTTCTATATTTAAATGGAATTCACTTAAATAGAAGATTTTAAAATACGTTTCCTAATGGAAGAAACTGATTTTGAATTGTAAATTCCATCAATGAGAGTTAATATTGTTAACTGGTTTCTGTAAATTAAATCTTTATACGCAATATCTACTTATCTCTAAAATATTTCTTTCTAGATAAAGGAAACATGAAAAAAGAATCTGCTGTCTACATTAGAATAAGACAATAATTTCTATATTTGTTAACAAAAATATAGTAAAAAATCAATCAATATATATTCTTACATATAGGAGGTATCATACAATAACTGATGTTTGTTCAACAGCATTGCTTCCTACAAAGCCTTCATCAGATGATGACTCTGGGTTCAGGTATGGTTTCGGGGCCGAAGCATCATTACCCAGAGCACCCAATCAGTATCTCAAGACACCATCAGACTTTGTAAGATTGTTTTCACTCTATGGGATTGCCATATCCACACTGGTGCAGTTAGAGCGTTATCTTGGATATTTTCCGTGTATTTCCTCTTGTCTGATGGAGGAAGTCGGTGATTAGTCAAGAAAATGAATTGACAATGAAACCTCTGCATCCGACTTCGATAAGGATTACATTTGTGATCCAGCCATTTCTGACACATTTTTCTAGCAAATCCTAATATTTTTCCAACTTACGCTGATGGGACCAGACTAAATTTTCTTCAAAAGTGCCGTTAACTCAATAAGGAAAATTTTTTTACTTTAACTGACCAAATGAAAATATCTGGACGCTTTGTCGTTAACGCTATTTATGCTAGAAATATGAAGTTGTGTTTTAAATCGGTTGCGACGTGCCAGTCCGTGCAGCCCTCAAACAATGATGTTTTACGCATATTTTTACGTGCAAGTTTCGAAATATTTCCTTCTTTAATGAACTGAATTGCTCTGTTGTTGATAATATTTAGAGCTTTATAGGCAGTCTCACAACATATTTTCGAAGGCTCAGCAAAAATCTCCAGGACTTCATTATGTCTCGAAATGTAGCTTCTTAGAGCGTTCTCACATCCAGTGAGAATATGTTTGAGGCTGGCAGTTTTCCTATATGCTCTGCATCGGTCGGATATTGTTAACCCCCAAACATGAAGATTGACTGGTGTTGGTAAGGCGTCGTAGACTGCTTTTATGAGCATGTATATTATATATATATATATATATAATATACATATATACATATGTGTGTGTGTGTGTGTGTGTGTATTGATAAATTTACAAGCAGAAATGAAAAAAATAATTTCTGTCAATATAGTATTCATGTTATGATTATTTTGGGGTCAGGCATAGTCTCGGGTCCAAAAGTACCAGGTCTTGGGCAAAACTTAGGAAAAAAACTTTTTATAACAAGATGTTAATAATTAATGAGGAAAATATGTTAATAGTCTCTGGTCTCACTGTTCCTGTCAGATTCACATGTAATTTCCGCTTGTTGCTAAAACAAACATAAGATGCGTGATAAAAAATAGTGTTCAGATTAAATCTCTAAATTTAATTTTTGATTTTTGATTTCAATGAAAACTTAGACGCAGTTGAGCAACAATTATGATAATTAGGTCAAGAGGTCATAAATACTGCCTTGTCAACTTAGTACCAATTCTAGATAGTCTCGAAACTTTTTATCAACAATTTGAGGGGAAACAGAAATGTGCAGGAGCTCATTTACCAAATCTTACTCCATGAAACTTTTTATTCATTCCTAAACTGAATATTCGCCTAAAATGTGAAATCTGAATTTGTATGTGTTTATCCAGTAGCTCCTCTACAGGCAAGATGTGGTACAAAATCAATCTTTAAGCCAAGAAGAGCTTGTTTGAAGTCAGAATTTCCTTTATTGCCCAACTAAAATTAAAAATACAGTCCAAAAGAACACCTACTATTTACAAAAAGCTCGAGGAAAAGAGATAGTCTCATGTCTTTCCTTAGGTATGAAATGAAATGCAAGCATAGTACATGTCATTCCTCCCTGGTACACTCAGATCCATGGCTTGGAAGGAGAGAAGAGATGATTTATACCTTTCCTAAAAAGGAAGGTTATATTTTCAAAATTCAGGCATAAATATTTTTCTCAATTTTGAAAGAAAAGTTTCATAACAACATCGAACAATCGAAAACTCTCTGGAATTACAAATGCAGTATTTTAGAGGAAATAAATATTTCATTAATTTCTAATTTATGTTTTGTAAATACAACTGGTCTCGATACTTTTTCAATACAACTTATATAGCTTAATATGTCACAACACACAGTATATCGATTTTGGCGGCGAATGGGGTTGTGTTGGTGTACGCCAATCAGAGTACCCATGCTAAAAATGCCCATCACCGAAAGCGTCGTCATTGCGCACGCAAGCGTCGAAACTGGACTTCGGTCCGGAGAAGGTCAATCAGTCCTATGTGTCATGAGTTTTGAAACATTTGAACGTCAAAATGAGGCGGATGTACAACCATTCCGGGTTTAAGTGGACCAGGGAGTAATTGGAACAAGGAGATACGCTACACTTTGCAGATCTTCAGAATTGGATCCTCTCCATCAAATGCAATTTAGTTTCATAATCAAGCCACTCTTTTTAGTGTCAGGCAGATCTTACTCTCCTAGAGGATATAGAGAGCTCATTTAAAACTCTGCAGAAGGGCTGAAAGATATGACATAATACGTTAAATTTGGCGGGAAGTCAGCCATTTATATTTAACAACAAAATATTTAGCTCCAGGGCGATTCTGGGTATCTCTGCTAACACACACACACACACACACACACACATATATATATATATATATATATGATACTTTGTGATCTGAGCTAGTTTTCTGGTATGTTAGATTATGTTTTGGACTGTCTCTCAATATTTAAGAATTCTCTGAAGGTCAGTTGAAAGTTTCAACCAAAAATACCTACCTACCGCAAAGAAGCTTGGGAAGGGAATTGGTGGAGTCTGGCATTTACAAGAAGGTATCATGCAAGAAGACCATTAATGTTAAGGAATACCAAAATATATTTTGAAACAAAAAACGATTATTTCTACAAGTTGTAAAGTTGAAATATATCAGAAAAGATAATTTTTCCAGCAAGATAATTCTTTAGCACACAGCTAAACCAAAATAAATATGGTTTGAACGTTAGCCTTGTTTCGATGTGTTCTGATTGGTCGATATATACATAGATATGGGTGTATGTGTATATGTGTGTGTGTTTGTGTGTGTATGTGTGTGCATGTGTAAGGGTGTGTGTGGGGGGGTTCATTTTGGTTGGTTGGCTGGGTTTTATGACATATCAACTCTTGTAGCGTATTTAATGTCAAATCCTCTTTATACAAATATATTAAATAAATATAATTTGTGAACGAATAGTTTGTTGGTAACAGTTTATGATCTGAAATGTATATTCTTTTACGTGTAATAAAGACTTAATTCAAAACCTGAATTGAAAACGGATAATCATTTTCACTCAGTATAAATCCTGAACATTAAGATGAAAATCCTTAACGTCTGGGATTCGAAAGGTAACATCGTTTTTCTTAATATTAAGTAAATTTTATATCAACACGGACTTCCGATATTGTTCCAAAAGAAATTTTTAGATACAAAGAAGAAAATGCGTGCTTGATTGGCATCATATCAAGTTTAACAGACACTGGGATTACACTATATATCGTTATTAAGAAAATGTCTCAGTAATATGTCTTTTCAGTATTAATTTTTTTTATAAATGCTCACAACGAACGTCGGAAATAGATTTAAAAAATTCAAGATAAATCCCTGTTATATATATATATATATATATATATATATATATATATATATATATAAATATATATATATATATGGGAGTTGTACTAGATGACCTGTGAACCCATTACGTACTCATTTTCACAGCGATCAATAATAATATAAATTTCGGTTTTGGAAGA
>OY757910.1:11260304-11272804 GCA_963585895.1 Sepioteuthis lessoniana
GGTTATTGAAACGCTCACACAAGAGGACTTCCATGGGGCCTTCCAGAGGTTGTTAGAACGGTACAAGTGCATTGCAGCTGGAGGAGATTACTTCGAAGGGGGCTACAGTTTCATGTGTGTACTATCAATAAAAGTGACCTTACAAAAAAAAAGTCTGGAAACTTATTTAATGATCCTCGTATATCTACTTGACCCATAGATGGGATATTAATAGGTACTATGACTCAAAGTTAGCGGAGACAAAGAAATAATGATAATGGAGGCGTACTCCACACTTCCCATTTCTCCAAAACTGGAGCCTCACCAGATGATACAATTTAATTTCGTACCCAGAACATATGCCTGAGTCTTGTACAACAAAAATCTCTAATACTGAATCCATCCAAGTAAATGTATTGAAACATCTGCAAAAATACTCCAAAAGTCGTAAAACACATCAATAAAGATTCTTATATGACTAGACATTGTCGCAGGTAGAAAATTTTAAATGTTGTTACTGCCTTGATGCTAAAGTAGCAAGCGTAGACTACCCAAATATTCACTTAAACGACCTCTTCTCTGTCAACCATTGTGGCATGGCTGGAAATAAAGCAGGACACAGGGATGTAGATTCATGTCTTTTCCAAGCTTATATTTGTTAAGTGAGCTCAGAAAGCCTCTGTCTGAATGCGAATTCGCTTGACTCCGTTACGAATAACGTAAGCTGCTATATTACTTCTTTTGTTCATGCAAAATCACTTTAAAACACCCTCTCATTTATATACGCGTCTATATGCTTAAATATCTATCAATACATTTATTTCTCTCTTTGTCTATATCATCTCTCTCGGTATGTCAGTCTAATTTCTAACACACACACACTCTCTCTCTCTCTCTCTATATATATATATATATATATTGTCATTCACAGACAAATCTGCTTCGTTCTATCAGAACACTTCAGTGTGGCTAGATAGGCTAGATTCCCGAAGCTGGGATCGAAACCCGGTCGACTCAAACGCCAATCAGAGATTCTACCACTCATCCACGAAGCGAAGGAAATTTAAACGGTTATGAATCCCAATTGTTATTGTTTACATATATCCGCTTAATGGCTACCGAGAGCTTGATTCATATGAAGAGCCTTGCATTATGCTAATGGCAACACATTTACTTCATTCGCTAGAGAGCTCAATCCTACAGGGATAGGGGAGTATATATATATATATATATATATATATATAAAAAGGTATGATAGTCTTTATCTATCAATCCACTTTAAAATCTGGTGATTGAGCAATCAGTAACCCGACAACCAAAGTGTTCGCATGACCCTCAGCATTCCACTTTGGTCTTTATTTGAAAGGACGAGTGGTCGGAGAGGCCCGATCTTTACACTCTGTCATCTCAAGCCCGAATACATATGTGTGTCCTGATCGGATTCGTCAAATTTTGTTGCAAACAAGTCATCATCATCATCATCTCGCACCGCCAGTGCAGATCTCCCTGACTCTCTCCTGCCACCTTTCTCTATCGTCCATCGCTCCCGGTAGGACTTCAAGGGCTACATCCTGTATCGGCACAAAGGTGTTGTATGTAGGTTCTAGCTAGTCGTTCTGCCGGTTCTCGTCCATATAAAGAGGTCCACAGCAGTATAACGCTTATGAGTTCGTCCCTACTTCTCCATCAGTGTTCCGCATGTCTGGTTCGTCTAACTTGGGTAGTTTTCGTGATGGGTTGTAAGTGGCCGTATAGCTGCTGTTTGTGCGGTACTGCTTTCAGGATTTTTTGAAAAAATTGCTCGCAGCATTCTTGTGTAATTGCAATTAAGTTTTTTTTCTCCCTATGTTCAGTTAGCAACCATATAGTGCATCCATACAGCAGTATCGATACGACCGCTTCTTGGAAAAAAACTGCGTTTCATTTTATCGGTCAGGTCTGACTTCCATATGATCGATCGCCTATCGATAGCTGTCCATGACTTTGCTAGTCGCTTGTTAATGTCTGTCTCGGTTGATGAGACACTGCTTCCTAGGTAGGTGAACTTGTCAACTAGTTTCAGAGAGCTACCGTTTAGTGTGGAGATATCGCCTCTTTAATTAAAACATATGTATTCCGTCTTGTCTGCGTTCCAAGCCTATTTCGTTTAAGAGAACACTGAAAAAGTAATATTTTAAACTATTTAACTGTGCGCAAATGAATGATTAGTATTAAATAGAGTCATTAGAATTAGATAGGAATATTTGAAACCATGAGACTAGGTGCAAACAAATGAGCTTTAAATCGTTTAAACATAAAGGTATCAATTATTTTTTACGAACAAATTATACATATATAGTCCTTATATATATATATATATAAACACGATTTGCTTTAAAAAAACTCATGCTTGATATGTCATAAAAGAAGCACCAAACTAATATAACAATCACTTTTAGACTGTCCATCCACATATGTCTATTTCAGCTTATTTCTTAAAATCTCCCCCCCCCTCTCTCTCTCTCTCTCTCTCTTTATATATATATATATATATATATATATATATATGTGTGTGTATGTGGGTGTGTGTGTGTGTGTGCCACTTCTTATTTCCGTCTTCCTCGTCTCGGTTTTCCAAATATCTATCTATCTATCTATCTATCTATCTATCTATGTCTGACGTGTTCTCTATGTCTACGTAATTTCCTTCAGTTTGTCTTGATTATCACTTCTCCTTCCAATTTCTCTCTCTCTCTCTTCAATCAATCTATTTTCTTGCTTCCTGCTTGACGCTGTTAACTCTCAAGACATTTTATCGTATGCTTAAATTATTATTTCAAGCTATAATTCATGTCTTCGGATGCCTACAAAAGCGCGATGTCAAGAACAATAATCACATACTTGTTGTGAATTCAGTCTACACTCATGCCAGACTAAAAAAAAGCAACTTGATAATTGTCGTTTTGTACCAGAATAAGAAAACATAATAATTAATGATGTTTCTCGCGTTGTTGTCCATCGTCAAGAAGACTTGACATTTAACCTAAATCCTTTACAACTGCCAACTCCATCTTAAAATTAATACGAGTACAAAATATATTTCTGTGTTAGCAAGGTTAAGTTAGCTGGTGGGTTGGTTTAACGGCATTTCAAAATTGATAGGTTAAACAAGATTTTTCCCCTTTTTTGTAATCAATCATCATTGGCCTAGTGGGTAGAGTGTTCCCCAATGGTCCGGGAGACCTCGGCTCAATCCCAGGTCGCGTCATACCAAAGACTTTAAAAATGGTACTTGATACCTCGTTGCTTAACACTCAGCATTATAAGGTAAGGATCAATGGTAAAGTGGAGCAATCCAGGGAAAGGAGTAGCGCCCTCCTTACAGTTTGGTGTAGTAGCTATTGAAAAGGGAGCCTTCTGGTCACCGTCGACTAAGAGAGACAACTTTATTTTTACTTTTATATAATTTCAAGCAATGATAATTATTTGTAAACAATTCTAGTCTCAAATAACTATTCTAATTACAAATAATTTTCACACAGCTATATATGGATTTAAGTATTCCTATCTGATATTAGTAATTTTCAAACAGATCTATTTGACTTATAAATGGAACTTAAATAAATTGTGCCACTCTAAATCAGACTTGACCAGGGAGTAAGGACAACAAAGGCAGGATTCTACGTTCCCCGGAACAGTAAAACGGAACCCCAATGTCGGAAGCAATTTAATCTCGTATCACGATATGCGTCTTGCAAATATCTTACCCGTCTGTATGGGGTGCAGTCGACGTATTTTAGGTTCCACCGACCAGTCATTTTTGGACGTTGAAGATATTAAAAGCAACACGACATTGCAGCTTCAACAATATTTTGACTTTGACTATGGAAATCTTAATAAGTGCGTTGAATGCCAAAGTGGCCGTTTTAAAGAAAATTAACGTTTCCTTCATAGTATTTTTTGTCTTAATACTTTTAATACATCTCGTATATATTTTTAATTCTGTCTAACCTCCACAATAAACGATAAAAAGAAATTTAAAAAAAGAATTGACATTTAAATCACCTTTTTTTATACACTTAAATAAAATCTAATGACAGTGAGCCCTTACTTTACTCAGAACTTTACATAGAGACATTAAACTTTAATTCAAGCAAAAACCGGGCGAATTATGAAAATTTATTTTATTTTCTATCTCTGTTTTTTTACAGAATTTGAATATTCACATTTGCATTTTGCTTTATATTCACACGAAGAAACAGGAAAAAAATTAGATAATTTTTTTTTCTCCAGGGCTTGTAACGATATTAGTTTTATGAAAATTGACTTAAATGTGATCTGTTATATTCAACTAAAAAATAAAATGAAATAGAAAATAACACTTGGGCCCATCAGCCTTCCAGACGCATCGTCTATACCTCCCTCACATAGTCGCTGAGATCACTTGAAATATGTGAGCGATTTGATATTTCACATTCGTTTTTATTTCTGTCTTTATTTTTTTGCCAAAGAAATTTAGATGGCAAAATAATTTCTGCTTCTGGTTTAGCTTTTTTATTACACGGAACATTTTTTCCGGAAATTAGTATCTCAGCGCAAAGGCAAGACCTCTACCCCTTAAAAAGCTTTTGTTCTAGAAATCTGGAGAAAGTTGAGTACTCATTCATTGCCATTACTTCCAGGTCCACTCTGGTCCGGAATTTTAGTTCCTGATTGCTTCCCATCTATTGCTTTAATTTAAAAGTCGAAAACGAGAAAAACAAACTCTTAAGAAACCACTGCAGAAAAAAAATGTAAATATGAACGTACTTCCCTAATCTCTAGGCATATAATAACCTTGGATGAACTGTTTAATCAATCAAAATTTATACCCTCATATGTACGTGATTTCGCGCTCATGTGTATATGTGGGTGCGTAATAATTACTAAGCTTAGCAAGTTTACTGAAGAGAAAATTAATTTTAACGTAGGATCAAATCACTCCAAAAGCACCTGTTTCTACCAGATTACCGATATTAAGTGGCAATTTACTTATTTAGTAAACGGATGAGTGACCACTTTGTAACAGAAAAATGTATAAGCAAGCAGAAGCCCATACACCAAACTGAATAAAATTTCGTATTGTTTGGTTTGGTTTCATAGTATATCAACCATTGTAGGTTATTTGAATCCCAAGACCTGTTTATATATATGCATTAGATATATATAATTTGTAAACATAAGTCAACAACATTAAATTGTTCTAAGTTATACTATATATCACTAACAATTTAATCATTAGCCATTTACTTACATTCGGTTTAAATTTGAAACAGTTTTATCAGACCCTTTCATCGGACCCTTTAAAAATCATCATTCAAAATTGTGTCTGTTGGAAAATTTACAGGTATTTAAGCCAGGAATACTGAAAAGGTATACATAATACTGGACGTGAGGAAGAACGGTATGCAATAAAATTCTGTTTTAAACTTGGAAAAAATGCCATGCGATGAAAGCTGGATCTACTGCTATGACCCAGAGACCAGGAGACAAAGTTCCCAGGGGAAGCATGCTGGCTCTCCCAGACCCAAGAAGGCCAGACAGAGCAAATCCACCCACAAACTTTTGATGATCCCTTTTTTTGATTGCACTGGCCTGATATACATGCACTGGGTTCCCACCGGACAGACAGGCAACAAGGAATACTATGTTGAGGTTTTAAGGGAGCTCAGGTAGAGATTCCGTCGGAAGAGGCCAGAACTCTTCAAATCGGGTAAATGGCATTTCTACCAGGACAATGCACCAGTCCACAACTCCATCCTTGTCACGGACTATTTGACCAAGATGGATATCTGGACACTTCCTCACCGTCCCTATAGTCCATACCTTGCTCCCTGTGACTTTTGGTTATTCCCTAAGCTCAGAGGCTGTCGTTATGAGACAATTAAGGAGATGAAAGAGGCTTTGACGAAGGTCATTGACACGCTCGTTCAAGAGGACTTCCATAGGGTCTTCCAGAGGTTGTTAGAACGGTACAACTAGAGCATTGCAGCCGACGCAGGTTACTTCAAAGGGGACTCGAGTTTCCTGTGTGTACTATCAATAAAAGTGCCCATGCGAAAAAAGTCTGGAAACATATTTAATGATCATCGTACGTCGTTAACGACGCCGAAAAATCCAGATCTTTCTGGTTCAAACCAGATATTTTGTTCATTCAAATCAATCGAATGTTCCGAACGGGCCGTGTGTAAACAACTGATCACTACTTGTCATTATATTTAATCAGGCTTCCTGAAAGGTTTACAAAATCTGGAAACTCATCTGAATAGTCTAGTGATTTTTGTTCTTCCGTTATAAAAGGTTTTATGCAAGCAAACTTGTAAATTCATCCCCTGAATGCTTTTATACCCCCTGTCAACATTCTATTCACGTCCAATGGTATACATGTATCACTTTGAGAAAACCCAATCTAAGATATCAATCAAGGACAAAATCTTGGACCATTAAACATAATCTGAAACCGCTCCGTATATAAATGCATTTGCTTTTTCGCTTTATTCTAAGCTTCAAATTGTCATCTTTGAGGAGAACATTTTAGCAAATGTATCAAATCTTTTTGTGAGGAGGATAAAAATATTTTGCGGAAACGCATTTTGTTTTCAATTCTTTTGTTAACATAGATTTGTGTGAAGTCCGAAGACAAAACAATCATTTCTGATACTGTATCAATAGATCGACAAAGATATTCGTGTATTCGATAGTGAACCTTGTAAAATTTGATCCGGTTATTGAAAAAAAAAAAAGATCGACAATTATGCTTTATTAACCCTTTTAGATTTATTGGTTTAAAAGTGTTTTAATTTTTGAATAAGCAGATATTTTGTTGATAACTTTTATAATAGTTATCAATTAGTTACTATCCTTGATCATTTTGCGAATGTTAGCCTTATTGTAAATGGAACCATTCAAGCGAAAAATTAACAAAAGCTATCAGAAGTATCTTTACCCACAAAAGTGAACTACTTAATTCACCTTGGAAAAGGTATGAATCCTTATTCTCCCTTCCGCAGCCAGTTAAGGAGAAGTAAAACTTTGAATTCAAACCAGCAGTACTCCGTTAAAAATTAAACTTGTATCCCATTCTGATCATAGCGGACGGATTTGGGAAATGGATATTTCATAAAGCTGAATTTTAAATCTTTCCATTCAATTTTTTTTTTTGTAATTTTTATTGTCTTGATTTTTGTTAATAATACATGTTCTTATTAATTCTTCAAATTTGGAATTGAAATTGACAACAATTTATAAAATATCTTCGTATTATTCAACCCTCGCATTTGTTCTGTTCCTCCAGGAGAAAAAGCTTTGTTTATTTATTTGTGATTTAAAATAATTACCCTCAAACACATCGTATTTTCTATTTTTCGAAAAAAAAATTCATATTTTATAAGAGAAGTTCACTTTTACATTCTAATTCAATGTTAAATGATCCCCTATTTTTGGAAAAACATATTAGACACCCGCCCTTCAGTAAAAAGAAAAAATTAAATAAAATACCTAGTCTTTAATAAAGCTAAATGTTCTGGAAATGGGTGATCATTCTTCATTGTTTTTGTTTCTTTCTTTGTTTCTTTTTTTCTTTGGGGTTTTTTTTTGGGGGGTGGGGCGGGGTTGTTTAGTTTTGTTTGATATTTCTATTAAAAAAATTGCGGTGAGATTGAGGGTCTAATCAGTTAAAATCACGAACAAAAATTTCCAGACAAATTTTTCCCGGTGAACTTGAACAGTTGTGTATGTAGAATTTTACTAATACTTTTATATATTGTCAAAATGCGTAAATATATATATTTTGTGTGATTATCTCAAGTGTATGAGTATATATATATATATATATTGTCATCTACAGACTGACTGTTTCGTTCTATTAGAACTCTTCAGTGTGGCTAGACACGTAGGACGCTCGAAGCCAGGATCGAAACCCATCCAACTTTAAGTTAGACTAAGTCTCAGAGCGCTCGACCAACAAGCGTACCACATTTGGGCAAGGAAATTTTTAAAGATATTATGTAGTAACAGCAGTAGCCGTTTGTTTACATCTTTTATACCCTATCGGCTACCAGAGTGCTCAATTCTTTCGAAGAGTTTTGCATTATGCGAGCGGCGGCCGAAAATTCCTTTACCAGAGTGCTCGTGTGTGTGTGTGTGTGTGTGTATGTGTGTGTGTGTGTGTATGTGTGTGTGTCTGTGTATGTGTGTGTGTTCGTAGTGTGTATGTGTGTGTGTATGTGTGTGTGTTCGTAGTGTGTGTGTGTGTGTATGTGTGTGTTCGTAGTGTGTGTGTGTGTGTATGTGTGTGTTCGTAGTGTGTGTGTGTGTATGTGTGTGTGTGTGTGTGTATGTGTGTATATGTGTGTTCGTAGTGTGTGTGTGTAGCTGTGTGTGTGTGTGTATATATGTGTGTGTGTTCGTAGTGTGTGTGTGTGTGTGTATGTTTGTGTGTGTGTTCGTAGTGTGTGTGTGTATGTGTGTGTGTTCGTAGTGTGTGTGTTCGTAGTGTGTGTGTGCGTGCGTGTGTATGCGTGTGTGTGTGTTCGTAGTGTGTGTGTGTGTGTGTGTGTTCGTAGTGTGTGTGTGTGTGTGTGTGTTCGTAGTGTGTGTGTGTGTGTGTGTGTGTGTGTGTGTGTGTTCGTAGTGTGTGTGTGTGTGTGTGTGTGTGCACGCGCACCTAAACTCTAAAATGTAATTGCACCACACACCAATTTATTTAATCGTTAAATGTACACGATATCCACATGATATTAAATGGTTGATCACCTCGCGCGTTTAGTTTTCACAAATAACAAATATCTTAACACCTCGTTATATGATTCATTCGGACTGGAATATTCTGGGTGATTTAAGGAAGACGAACAATTAGAAAAAATTCAGAAGGTGCAAAGCAACATCGAAAGGCTACAGAGTGCAACACACTTCTGAGGAATATAGAAAAATTTGAAAATGTTGATATCAAAACATCAAATATGAAAACAATAGTCGCGAAAACAATTGGAAAAATCAAAATGTTTATTTCTCTGTAGATTCTTGAAGCTTTGTATTTTTATAAAAGATTAATTGGTACATGTTTATGAATAAAGATTAAAAAGCTTAGATTTATTATTTTTTGCAATGAAACAAATCACCAGTTCGTAAACATTAGATTGATATATTCATCTCTCTCATACGTTCACAATACACTTCACAAACACGAGTCCAGTGTATGACACTAAACACCATTTGATGGTGAGGATACACTTCTGGTGCTCAACGGAGTATGATGAAAGTTTACATTACATTTACTCCCAGGCCTACTCTATCCCAGAGTGCTAGTACCAGTTAGGGTCCCATCTATTGGTCAAACAGATAGGTTTGAAAAATTGACAAACAATACCTCTTGCCCAGTAGGCCGGGGGTAAAGAATACATCGACTGCTTCTCTGCAAAGAGGTAAGACCCCTCTCCCAAAACGAGCGTCCTGGATATGACATTAAATCAACTGATGGTAAATTTCTAGTAATGCTGGTGCTTTGGGGAATTCAGAATACCCCTTCACTGCCATCGCTCCCAGGTCCTGCCAGGCCCGGCGTGGATATACATAATAGGATCCTATCTACTAGTCAAGTAGAACTAAACTGTACTTATACGAGAGGGAATCATTTGAAATGAAACTATTATATGTTAAAAAATGGATTTGGTTGCGTTTGAAAAAGTTATTGCAATGGAATGCTGACGATATTAATAATGACTGTAATCAACCATTTACAAATGAAACGCATTTCAACATTAAATAACACATAAAATTTTTATATGCCATAAAACCAATAACACTAAAAAAAAAGACACACGAGTTGATAGGTATATTTAGATAGAAATCTATTATATAAAATATAAAGATCTGATATATATATATATATATATATATATATATATATATATATATATATATATATATATATATATATATATATATTAATATATATATCAATGTTGATATTGATATGTTTTAATGTCGATAAATGTATGCGTACACGGAATGCTTAAAAATTAGTATCGACAACTACAAATGAAATTTTCTTAACAGAAAACAAACGAAATAAACTCCCTTATATATATATATATATATATATATATATATATATATATATATATATATATATATATATTCAATTCATGGAATTTAGACTGCGACCCCTGGGTTTCATGGAGTTTTTTGCAAAACAACAATCATCAGGCAGTTAAGAAAATGAAAATGCCTGTTGATTGTTGTTTTGCAAAAAACTCCATGAAACCCAGGGGACGCAGTCGAAATTACATGATTTAAATATATGTGTCCAATATATATTTATTTATTATTATTATTATTGCACTTGGTTCGACACAAACCCACAAAGTGATTTAGTGACAACTAACACTGTTATAATATGATATAATATATATATATATATATATATATATATATATATATATATATATATATAGATAGATAGATCAATCAAATATTTTTTGTTTTGACAAAGATCTTTTCTGAAATCAGCATTCCTGTTCTTTGTTTTACATTCTCAGTACGGCATTTAAATTATCCTTTGTAAAAGGTTTAAATTGTTCTCAATCTGTTGAATAGTCTACTAAACGAATTCTCTTTCCAGACGTAAAAATATTATGCTATATGCTATATATATATATATATATATATATATATATATATATATATATATATATATATATATACTCAAACCACCCAATAAGCAGTTCATTTTAACCTTAATATACCTAAGCTCTGACTCATACCAGGTTGAGTCATATCAAAGACTCAAAAAATGGTACTTAATACTTCCTTGCTCCACACTCAGTATGTATCAAAGGTAAAGTGAATCAATCCAGGGAAAAGATAACCACCATTACTTAGACCTCGTTATTCAACGGTGGAGCGTTTATACTTTGAACGATTAACCATATTTACTAACCCCTCCACTCGGGCAGGATATGACACAAGGTCAGTTTTTAAGCGGAGTTTTAATTCAGAGTTTTCTTTTTCCTAGACTAGTTGCCTCCCCAAGGCTGAAGAACCTAGTCTGTCCTACTATTAACCCATAGCTGGAGGGAGAATAATTGGATTCATACCTTTTCCAAGGGTATTAGTGCTATGTGAAATGCAATCAGCCTCGTCCAGGATTTGAACTCGAGTCGCCGTGTCCATTTCCTACGACGATAACCATCACACCACGAGCACCCCCACTTTGAACGATTAACTAATGATACCAGTCTGAGTTGAGTATATATTACCTCTCTCTTTTTCTGTTTGTTTGTCTATCTGTCACTTTTTTCTATGTGACTCTCTCTCTCTCTCTCTCTCTCTCTCTCACACACACACACACACACATACACATAGATACACTCTGTGTGTGTGTGTGTACATGTGTGTACACTCCTCCATGAAGGGAAAATTTTGGTATGGAGACCCGTTTAATTGTGGGAATATAGAAAGAAGCAAACATTTCCGGCCCAAAAACAAAACAAAAAACCCCCACTAAAAACAGCTCAATAATATATCTATTTTCAAAGGGCGCTGGGGACCTTTGCACACACATTCTTACCTTAGTTTTATTTGAGTGGGTTCTGAATGAGAGAATTGAACTTACTAGATTAATTCGCTCCCGTCTTAAGTTATGACAACGAGCTTGATATATCCCCAATGTATTTTAGTCTTGCAGGAAGCTACATATGCAAGGAAGCCAATAAAATCGAATGCACTAATTGTTCATAAAAGTCCTCTAGAATAGGCAGGTAATTATTATCCAACAAAAAGAGTCATCTGATAACCCTAATGTTTATTTACTTAGGATCGATTACAGTAGCCACTAGTAATAATTTACAAGAATCGGTATATGCTACCCCAAAGGCAAATCTCCTTGCACCAGTAGTCACATATCAGATATCAGTGGGCACTTTACTGATATTGATTGTATGTATCTTTGTTTCCCTTTGTCTTAGCTCACACGAGGTTAATTCCTAAGGCTCGAACCAGATAGTATTTGTATCGAAGTATCACTTGACCAGAATTTTGTTTTTATTTACTGACAAAACTTTGCCTATAGGCCCTCAGGGTGTTTCCTCCACTCTTGTTAAGTGGTCACCCCCTTAAACACTGAGTAGGTTCGTTGTTTAATTTAAATGATTTGGTGGAAACCGAACCTTTCAACCTGATTGTATAGTATTTCTAGGCCTGGTTTAAATGTTATTTTTTCATTTCTTTGTTTTGTTTTGTATTTTTATTTTTATCTTTTATTTTATTTTATTTTTTTTTTAGTTAAATGATTTTCCGAAACTAGAGTTTGTCAAAAAGAAAACAAAATGTTCGAAAAAATCATTTTTGTAATTTTCATAGCATATCCATGACCAATACGGTATCCCAGTCGGTGAGGTTCAGATTACGCTGAGAGGTAAGACCCCCCCCCGACATGGGGTGTCCTGGATAGGACGCAAAACTGCATCTGATGTTACAGCTTCACTTCTGGATATTTTGAGAGT
>OY757910.1:11275304-11335304 GCA_963585895.1 Sepioteuthis lessoniana
TTTAAGACGGAAATCATACAAGAAATATCCGATGATGAAAATCAATTTTTATTTTGCGTGCTGAACAGAAATTAAAAGTGAACAGAAATTCTTTCTTCATGAAATTTTTAATGAAAACATATTGCGATTTTTTTTTAAAGTGAATTTAAAAAAAAAAAAAAAAGTAATTAATTTTTTTCACTTGTCAACGGTACGCGAACCTTTCAAAAATGCCTTTTCCTGTCCTATTTTGTTTTAATTATAGTGGGGTAGATGTTCTCTGTATTGCCGTTTCGACATTTACGAATATCTATTAAAGGGGCACTTCATTGTATGTAATATAATCAACGTAAAGCTTTTATTCTATCCACAATGGATGAATTGAAATCGTGGCCTTGTGCCAGAATCAACCAATCATCAATATATATTTCAGCGAGTGACATTTAGATTTATCGATTTTAATATTCATGTTCTTGTTGCATTGTGAGTTTCAAGTAATACATATTACCACTACAACAACAAATATTACTACCACTACTACTACACAACAAAATAGCAAATGTAGACTATGCGGTGACAGAGATGAAACCATCAATTACATAATAAGCGAATGCAGCAAATTAGCGCAGAAGGAATATAAGACTAGACACGATTGAGTTGGCAAGGTGATCTACTGTGAGATATGCAAGAAATTGAAATTTGACCATACAAACAAATGGTATATGCACAACCCATCATGTGTCCTAAAAATAACACACATAAACTCCTATGAGACTTTGACATACACACGGATCACCTAATCTCGGCCAGAAGACCAGACCTAATAATAATCAACAAAAAGAAGAGAACTTGCAAAGATGTCGACTTTGCTTGACCACAGAATAAAACTGAAAGAATGTGAAAAGAAGGATAAGTACCTCGACCTCGCTAGGAAATTGAAAAAACTATGGAACATGAAGGTGACAATTATACCAATTGTGATTGGTGGGTATGGTACAGTAACTTAAGGATTACTAAAGGGACTGGAGGACTTTGAAGTTGGCAGACGAGTAGAGACCATCCAAACTACTACATTACTGAGAACGGCCAGAATACTGAGAAGAGTCCTGGAGACTTGAGGAGACTTGCTGTCACTCAGACTCCAGTGAAAAACCATCAGCTAACGCTGATGTGAAAAACTCTAATGAGTAAATAATAATAATAATAATGATGATGATAATAATAATGATGATGATAATAATAATAATAATAAAAATAATAATGATGATGATGATGATAATAATGATAATAATAATAATATAGAAAACTGGAACAAGAGAGATAAATGGTAGACGTGACTGAGTGGGAGAAGGTTCTATTTTGGATTTGTGCAAGAAACTAAAACTTGACAAAACTGAGAAAATGAGACGCACACAATATTTTTGGATTTTGGAAAAAAATTGATCACACAGTCCAGGCGAAAATACTATTCCAGGTTTTGATTAATTAAAGCAAAGTAACTTGTCACCCAGTGAATTTTTTAGTTCCAGAGGACCACAGAGTGAAAATAAAAGAAAAGATAGACAAAGACCTAGAACTAGTTAGAAAGATCAAAAAGTTGCGGACTACAAAAGTGACCGTGATACCATTTGTTTTCAATAACTGAAGAATGTAAAGGTGTCTGGTAAGGAGATGAGAGGAATAAAAGATCAGAGAAAGAATTAAGATCATGGTGACCCCAGTACTGCTACTATCAGCTAGAATACTTAGAACAGTCCTGGAGACCTGAGGAGACTTAATAATCCTCAGATTTCAATGGAAAAACACACAAAGCCGTATAAATAGACATTCAATGACACTCGAACCTGAAGGTTTGCGAATCTACACCACTGGAGGCGCCCTACTGATATGAAATCTGGTAACTCGCTTAGCGTTTTGCTCAGTTATTGCACAAAACTGTATGAATAGGGCACCCAATGTGACTCGAACTCACTCATGAAGGTTTGCTAGTCTAGCTTGCAAACCATTTCACCACGGAGGCGCCCTACTAATAGGAAATCTAGTGATAACACATCAGAATTCAATATCCCAGACTTAAAGAATTACTTAACCTAAATGAAAACTTGAATGTTAATAATTATTTTAGTGAGGCAATTCGTTTTTTTCTTTCAGTTTTTATTTAATTTAATTTAATTTTATTTTACTTTTGTTTGTTAATTTAGTAATTCACATTCTGAATGACCAATTACGTTTGCATTGACTCCTGTTTACTGCAAGAGTCCCATTTCTGATGAGACCAATTGAAACTTGATTATACGTTCATGTCTTCCTCAATATCTCATAAGTCATCATCATCATCATCAACATGTCACGCTGCGAGCACGGATTTTCCTGACCATCTCTCACCACCTGTCTATCGTCCATCGCTCCTGGTAGGTCCTCCAAGCTACACATGGCATCGGTACAGAGCTGTTGTATGTGTTGTAGTTGGTCGATCAACCTTTGCACGTCGATTTGAAGGGGTCCACAGGAGTATATCGTTTATGAGTTCGTCCTTACTTCTCCAGCAGTGTCTCGCATGTCTGATTTGTCAAACTTGAATTTACTAATTTTGAAAGCTTTTGGATTTTTATGAAAGAGGAACATACTCTTCTGAATTATTATTATAGAATTTTCATTCCTTTGATTTGAACTCTAACCGTCGGTATCTTAAATAAATGAGAACTGATGTTCCCTAAGAAGTAAACATTATTGTCAATGTAGCGTAAAAGATTTTGCTGGGATAGGACTTGAACACGTCGATCGTTATTCCTGTCCAAGAAACACAATTTTCATTTTTATATCTTCTGACTTCATTACTCGGCCTTTTCCACCAAAGGTTGGTCTTTATCGTGGGGCTTCCAGCCATCATTTAGCAGAGAAGCATTCCCTTGTCATCTATTTAGTACGGTATCCTTAACGGTCTCAAAGGAAGGTCTTAAGCTCCAACCCTTCTTTCTGTGTGTGTGTGTGTGTGTGTGTGTGTGTGTGTGTGTGCGCGCGCGCGCACGCGTTTCGTTTTCAGTTGTTTAATTAACTCAAAGACAGGTGATAATATTAACCAATCAGGGCTGAAACACCCATTCAGGATTCCTGTCCATTGCCTTCTGAGACGTTCACACCAGAAAAACAGGATAGCACAAAAGTCACTTATTATTTCAAAAAATTAATTACTTTTGAATTGAAGAAAGTCAAATATATTGGTCTCTTTATTATATTTTATTTTGACTTATGGGAATTAGTTCAAACAATTATGGAATACTTCACATTTCTTGTTTTCAACCTCAAAGCTTACTTTTTAATGATAACTTTCGCCACCCTATACATTACATCTTTATATACTATACGCGTATATAATCTATCTATCTATCTATCTATCTATCTGTTCGTTATATACTTGACTAATCCCATAATTTATTCTTCTCCATTTTAGATGACCAGAGAAACATAGAAAAATATTTTCTTTTCATTTAAATATTACATTATGTGTCAATGTCTCGCGAACAAATATTTCATCACGTGACTATACATCGTGATATATAGACGTTTAACCGGCAACTTTTCTTACAATCTTAAGATTGTGTGAAACACGATACTTACAGTGTCCATAATTCTACTACTTATAGGTTTTATATCGGTTCAGCTATAATAGTATCGATCACTCTTTTTAGACAAAACCTTTTCTTACTTGCAGTTATTTCTTTTTCATAATATATATATATATGTATATATATATATATATATGTGTGTGTGTGTGTGTGTGTGTGTGTGTGTGTGTGTGTGTGTGTGTGTGTGTGAATATATATATATATATATATATATATATATATATATATATATATATATATATTCTTCAATTGTTCAACATTCTGGTTTCATAAAATATACTTTAAACAAATTAAATAAAATTATTCGAATTAATGGTATATTTTTTCAAAGCCATTCAGAGGAAAATATAATGGAATAACGAAATATTGAGAACGAATTATGAAACACATAGACAAAGAATTTGAATTCCTTATTCGTTGCCCCTCCTCAAGTTATAATGCCAGCCTTAATTCTTTTAGGCAAAGATTTCAGTAATTTAAAGTAATATTCTTTATCAAAGTTTTTCCGACATTCCCTAATGCCAGCCGATAGTTTTTCTTTGGTGGATGAAGCCTTCTCGTAAAACATTTAATATAACCAAATTCAAATAGTTCCCTTTTAACCCTGTTTCAATCTATTTATTTTTCATTCGCTTTGGTGTTCATTTTACTATTTTAAAAACATTGATTTGTGTTTTCTTTCCTAATGTTTTGATATATTTCATGGTCTACCAGGGTATTTTCTATTTTTTGAATATCCATTGTTTTTTATATTTGCACTAAACTTTATACACAGTTGACTGGAAATAAATAAGGTCTGTTGCCACGCTCATCTTCTTGAATGAGTTTTATGATCTTTTTCGATGTTTCGATTGACAGTTCTCTTTTTGTTGTGATGTTTTCATATTATTAACTTGATGAGGTCTCATAAGAATTATTTTTTTTGTTAAAATTCAGACCGATTTACGAATCTAGGTTTCTTTTGGGATTGTTTAAGGGATGTAAATTACAAAATCGTTCAATAATTTTTCCATAATATTTTATGAAGCCAGAGAATTCCGTCGTTAAAGAAAAAAAAATCTGGTCTTTCTTTGCTTTATTTACTGCTAAATAAACCGAAACCGAAACCCGAACTGATCGGGGGTGTCCTCGTGATGTAATGGTCAACGCGATGGACTGCGGAATCGTAGTAAGCGAGTTCGTACTCCAGTCGCGCTATACGTTCACTTTCGGGCAAATACACTTGGGAAAGGTATGTTTGGGTTAGTTAAATAGTACCACTACTGTTCTTCTAGGAGAATGGCTTTGGTATTAAATAACCTACAAAGGTTGATATGCCATTAAACAAAGAAACCAAACCAAACTGATCATCTAAGTGTGCTAATTCCATAATTTTTGCCAGAGGTAGAAGAGCCTACATATCACTTCAACTACGTTGATCGCTTCTCGGCCTTTTGGCTGGGCCATCTGGCATTCGTGCCGGATGGGCGATTGAATCCAAGAGCAGACTCGGGGCCGAATAGGCCCCCAGCTTCGGCTCGGCAACCGTCGGGTGGGCTAGCTGTTTTTCAGATCATTATGCACGCCTTGTATAACACTAGACCTCACGGTCTAGTTCAAGCTATATGCTGGCATACGTGCCCGTACCTAGATTTAGGTCCGTGATACGGCTTGACTCATTAGATCCACATTGCACTTAGTGGGTCAATGACTAGCAGGGTTCGAGTCTCGGCTCACTCGTATAGTTAAGCTTGCTAACCATTACACTACCCGAGATGCCCTGACTGCCAAGTGTTGTAATTTACGAAGTTCCTTGCTTCAATGTAGCACAAGGCCGATTGAATAGGGCACCCAATGAGACTCGAACTCACTCTTGCAGGTTTGCTAGTCAAGCTTGCTAACCATTACACTACCCGTGGTGCCCCTGACTGTTCGCGGGAATAAGTACATTTCCCGGTATAAATAGTCAAGGAAGAGTCCATTACCCACTGCAGGTTGAGTACCATAACATTAACATCTTGGTATAAAGGATGACCCATTTCATATTTGTGATAGGATAAGTAAATACCTTTTTAATTTTACGTGTCATGAAAAAAAAAAACTAAGGGAATGATTTTTTTTTTCTGCTTTTTGGTTCTTTGACTAGAAAGATCTGCATCTGTTAGAGTTGCTATAACCGCCAAGGCATGTTTGAAACTATCTTTCACATATTTGTAGCGATCATGCATAATTTTTAAATCTGTCCCTTGAGTTAAATATATATTCATCTAATAATACAAGGTCGACTCGAGTTAAAACTGGTTTACAGAAGTTATTAGCTCTTATTGGATAACTTTATTTTATGCTATGCATACTTTTGAAAGCAGTTCCTTAATTCTGATTCACGAATAGCGAAGGGGAGAAATAAAAAAGAGAGAAAAAAATTGTTCGTTTGGTTTCATTTAAACCTTAAAATCTTTAATTTAGAAATGTCTTTGAAGTTAAATTTCGCACAAATAACACAAACTAAATCTTCTTAAGTGCGGCTAGGCTGTTTAATGGATTTTGTTGCGAGAGACATTATCCATATACTAATAATTCATAATCAATAAATAATTCAGATAATGAAAATAAAACTTTATACGCAGACACTCGCAAACAAACACACATATACACAAACGAGTGTGTGCTTCTGTGTATGTTTGTGCGTGTATGTGTGTGAAATGTTATGTGATTTTGTTCCATAATAGTTATTCCGTTCAACATAAGAATATTCTAAGTAAATGTACCATATATTATGGGACAGATATAACATATTAATCGGTCACGCAACTTGGTCTCTATACCAAAAGATTAAAAAATTCCGTGGTTATTGTAACCTAAGGCATTTGCTTCTTTTTATTTTTATTTTTTCTTTTTAATTTTTCTTTCGTTCTTTTTATAATCATCTTTTTTCTTTTTTCTTTACTTTTTTTTTTTTTGTTTTTCATCCTACATCTTTCTTTCTTTCTTTCTTTCTTTTTCATTCCTTTTATTTTTCTTTAGATATTTCTTTCTTTCTTAATGCATTTCAATCTTTCTGTCTGTCTTTCCATTCTTTTCATTGCTTCTTTCTTTCTTTCTTTCTTTCTTTCTTTCTTTCTTTCTTTCTTTCTTTCTTTCTTTTTTCCCCGTTTCGGGATTTCTATTTTCTTTCTTTCATCTTAAGTTTTTTTCATTTTGTTTTTCTTTCTTTTTTTCTTTTTTCTTACTTTCCTTTTTTTATACCTTTTTTTTTTCTTTATTTCAACATCTTTTTGTTTTTTTTGTTTCTTTTTATCTTTACTTTGTTTCTTTTATATTTTTACTTATTTCGTTGTCTTTACATTTCTTTCCTTCTCCCGTTTTCATATTCCCTTTTATTTCTCTATCTTTTAATCTTTCCTTCTTTATCATCTATTTTTCTTTTTTTTTCTTTCTATCTTTTCATCTTTCATGACAAGTATACCTTCATTTTCTTTTATTCTGTGTTATATCGTCGGCAATTTTTGCTACAATGAAGGTGTAATAAGTTAGCGTTCGGTCTCGGATGAAAATATGAATTTCCTCATGATCAAAGTGCAGTATCTGTAGCCGAATAAACATACAAAAATATTTTGCAAAAATATTAAATCAAAATTATCATATATATTCTTGTACTGTTTGCTTTGATGTTTTATGTATATTTGAAGAATAAATACATTCAATAACTTTCTAAATAATAAGTATTTACAGGTAGTGAATTCATATTTTACAGTATAATTGTGGAACGTCCGTTATTAAATTGATAACAGTTGTTCTATGCCAAATTGACGAAAGGCAATACTTTGATGATAGGCAGAGCACATTCTGTGTCCAGCACGCACACACACACACACACACACACACACGCATATATATATATATATATATATATATGTATGTGTGTGTGTGTGTGTGTGTGTGTACACTTCCATAGAGGTTTTTGTTGATAAATATCTAGGGATCAGTCTGCAGAATGCGAAGACAAATCTAACTGCGGTGATAAACAAAGTTTTAGACTATACAAATTTAAGTAAATTAATTTATCCTTTGTATATAATCTAATAAACACACAAATAAATACAAGCCGGCACGCACATGCACACACAGATACATATATAAACACAGACATACACATTTAAATATATGTTTATACATATATATCTCAACACTCACACACCTACATATACATGTATGTATGTATGTATGTATGTATGTATGGTCATATATACACAAAGTCTTGTGGTACCATAATTATCTTCGTATGAAATAGTCACAGAGAACCGAGTTCAAATACTGAATGTGGCAGTTTGAATTTCATATAGCGCCAAAAACCGCGAGAAAGGCACAAATCTTGCTATTCTTCCTCCAGCTATGGGTAAACAGTAGGGCACACTGATTTCTTTAACACTAGAATGGCGACCGGTCTAGGAGAAGGAAAACTCTTAATTCAAACCTGTTAAACTCATCTTAAAAATCGACTTTGTTTCACAGCCTACTCGTGCGGATGAATTGGTAAATTATATATATATATATATATATATATATATATATATATATATATATATATATATAAACGAAAGCTACTACATAATGCCTTATATTTCCCGAGCTGACGTAGGTTACCAGTTGGCTGAGCGGTATGATATTAAGTCTAAGTTGGGCAGGTTTTAATCTCAGCTTCAAACGTCCTACACTGAAGAGTTGTGATAAAACGAAACCGTCTGTCTGTGGATGACAATATATATATATATATATATATATATATATATATATATATATATATATTGATGACACTCATGTATACATATATATATATATATATATATATATATATACACATGTATATGTACATATGTATAAACACATGCACAAGTATATATATATATATATGGAATATTCTATCGCCCAAGTGGCATAAAATGTTTTCTTTTGTTTTAAGTCTAGTAATACTCAACATATTTTGACCATATCTGGTAGGATAATCGTTCTTCAAGCTAGATGCCCATTGCTTTACCATTTAGTCAACACCTGAAAAATGTTCCATTGATGAACTGCGAAGACTTGTTAACCCGAATAAATTCAATGAAGGAGGAACATCTCCACAGACGGAGGAAGTGTGTCGAGATGAGGCCAAGATAACGCAATGAAATAGCCAAGTAGTCTGCTAGTGATAAATTGGATTTACTTCACTGATTTAGGTCTCCCACTCAATACTCAGAGCAAACGAACGCTTCTGATCACACTGACTGAGCGACTCTTCAGAGAAAGTATCTAACATGAAAAGAGGAAACAGATCGAATTAATGTGCTTGTTATATTCCTGGTTTATCACTTACGAAAAAGCTTCAAAATCAAATTTTTTATTTACTCTAGCTTGTCCGAGACAAGCAGATATATTTTATTATTTGATCATCAATAAGTTCTTGACTGGTTATTATTAGTTTTATGTTAGTCTGAATCTTTCTTTGCACAAAGTGTGGTCAAAAATATCGAGACGGGGATTTCTTTTCCTTTCAAAATTAAAAATAAAAATGAATCATTTACGCACATTTGTACAATAAATGTCTAGATGTCTACACAAAGTCTACCCGAGACCGTGCTAATTCGTGATACTTGCTTTTCTTTTACAGTAGTCACGATACTTTTCATTAACTGTCTTTAGCTAAGCAATAGTTTCTACAAGTGTAACACTTTCAAAAACTTATGTGACCCTTCTTCGAATATCAGGAATTGACCTGTCTCCGTCTTTCTATGGGTAAAATAGTAGTGTAGACTAATGTCTGTATAACTGTTTGGTCAACTAATCAATGAAAAAGACTATTATCTATTCTTACGATACATCATGGATTAGTATGGCTGGTTAATACCCATTACTATTCAGGAATTGCTGATATCGTCGAAAGCCAGGTGATACTAAAGGACGGAGAAAAAGATCCTCTAACTTCATATACATGTCAGCACTTTCTCCCGTGTATGTATGTGTGTATCTCTCTTGGGAACTCTTCTTTTGAACGATCATTTATTTAAAAAAAAAATAAAGACATTTAAAAGAAATGCTCGGAAAAAACTTGAATTTTAGACTTTATACTCTAAAAATCTTTTGCCGAGAACTAAACATGCTATGTTTGTATTGTCTGAATTAAAAGCCATTCACTCGTTTATGAAAAGTCGCCACAATTGAATTACCAAAGATCATGTGAAAAACCAACCGGTAGTACCTGTGTAATAAAAGGGAATTCACCTGAAGAACTAAAACGACATTAAAATAAAATTCCTATAACAACTGTTTCTTGTAAGACTAAACCTTTTCAGTGACAAATTTTTTCCGGGCATTTTAAGAATTTTCCTGGACTAGAAAAATACACACTTTCCTAAGGACGGTTAATTATTATTTTATGAAATGATATCATATGATGGCCATACTCGAATCCGAAGTGGCAGCCATAACACATGCATGTACGTATGTATATATAAAATATTAAAATTGATGTTTACCAATGTCGGTCTCCAATTATGAGTTCTTTAATAGAAGCCTTACTCAGTTATATTCAATGAAACGTCTTTCCGTTTCTTTTGCCCTTTTTGAAGTAATTAAAATATATGAGATGACAATCAGAAAAATGCTCCAAAACTTCTGGCATACATATGTATATATTCATATATATTCCACTAGTTTCTACCTGAATTAAAGTACACATACGCTTATATTTGACAGCAGACGAACTTTTATATCTAACACACAAAGATTTATCTACTTGTTCATACACGATAACGACGTCCTAATCTCAATTTGTCAATAAAAGTCTGAATACTAACATATGTTTCTGCTCGCGTATTTTTCTGTAAATATTCTTTTTCTCTGTAGACATTGACTTACAGTTCTGTTTCTAATTGTATTAGACGAAATTGATACATAAATTGCATTTCTCTACTATTACTTTGGTTTTGATTTCAGAGGTGAATGGTGGGGACGGGGATATTTTCTTCATTTCTTGAAGATATGCATATGTCGTTTTGCGTTTCCATACTGCTTAAAAATGTCAAATCAATTCAAATATTCTGGTCGAATGAGCCACTATAATTATTGTATGTATGCAAAGAGAGGTGGCTAGCATGGACAGTGTGGAAGAAGTGGGTGAGAGTGGTTGGTAGCGAAGGAAAAAGACAGCAAAGAATTTTCGTTTGAATATATACATATATATATATATATATATATAGAGAGAGAGATGCATGCTGCATATATATATATATATATATATATATATATATATATATATATATATATATATATATAGATGAATATTCTTAAAAGGAACAGTAACCTATTCAATCTCAATCGTTTGATATGTAGTTAGTGAGATAAATATATTTACACGTAAAACAACTTCACATATGCAATTATCAATGCTGTGATCTTTACACTTTTGCAGCATATATATATATATATATATATATATACAGAGAGAGAGAGAGAGAGAGAGAGAGAGAGAGATTCAAGTGACATTGATAAAATTTATTAAATATTTCAATCTCGATATATATATATATATATATATATATATATATATATATATGTGTGTGTGTGTGTGTGTGTGTGTGTGTGTGTGTGCGTGTGTGTGGAGGGATTCCGTCATGATTGTCGGTGCGAAAAATGGAATCGGCGAACCCAGTTCAAATTCTGGGCGATGATGTATCCGTTGAAATACGCACTCGTGCTTCATTCAACTTCTGTCCCAAGTTATTGAAAAATACAACAGACTAGGGATCCCCAGCGATTGCAGAACAACCGTCCGAAGCAAATGTCATTTGAAATCTTCAGCCAAGATCTCATGGGCCAGCAAAATAAGGTGAAGCTGATTTTGCTCCATAACTTATATGTATTCAATATATAATCGTATAATCATAGAATAATTGTAATCATCATAGGAAATTAACAACGGCGTGCAGAGTTCATATCCTGGACAAAGCTGTTTACATTTTAGTTTATGCAAATTCCCCCGAGAAAAGCATGAATCAATTTCTACCCCTACCGCTCCCTCAGTCATGAGGGTATTTCTCAAACTTTTGAATATGACAGGGCTCATTTTATAGTGTGAATTTAGTCACCAATCTAGCCGTATACGTGGTTAATTCAAAATATGCTTGGGGCGTCTCAGTTACCAAACATGCAACTCAGCCTAGCAACCAGCTCCCCAAGAACCAGCCCATCATAATCCATCATTATTAAGCTGGTGGGATAAATAAAAACTTTGAGAATAGTAAAAGTAAGTAAAGTTGGCAACCGTAGTCGAGGGTGACCAGATAGCTCCTTTTCAATAGCTACTACACCGGGGTGAAGGAGAGGGCGCTACTCCTTTCCCTGGATTGCTCTACTTTACCCTTGATACGTACCTTATATTGCCGAGTGTTAAGCAAGGAGATATCAAGTACCATTTTTAAAGTCTTTGGTATAACGCGACCTGGGATTGAACTGAAGTCTCCTGGACCATTGGCGAACACTCTTCCCACTAGGCCAACGTTGAGAATACTGATTTCTTTATTCTTTGTTTGTCAACCTGTCCAGAAGAAGGAAATCTTACAAGTCTCTAATTCTCTTAAGACTTAACCTTATAGCACAATCAACTTTTACCTGAAGTGTTGGGTAAATACATAGATGCGAATACCTTGAAATGATTGTATCTATTTCAATTATGATGTATAAAGTGCGATAGAGAGATAATGTCAAAAAGATATATATATCCATATATACATCTACTTAGTTGTATACTTATCATTTTCCCTCTGGTCTTCCCAGTAGCTGCATTAAAAACCTACATACATTCATACATCTATACTTAAATACTTACACCAAGTCGTGACTGGATATCTCTTTGATTCTCAATAGATAGATAGATAGATAGGTAGAATATCACTTTTCTTCTTGGCGGTATTTTTAGGAAGTTATTGAAAAGGTTAGAACAATTTAATTCTTTTTATTATGAATGCAAGATTCGAACGAATGAAAACGATTTAAAGGTCAATGTGATTGTGAATGTCGACGAATACGAATGATTTGTTATTTAGAAATTAAATAAATTTGTAGTAATTTTAAGGTGACAAACAATTTTTATTGCTAAATCCAAATGTTTTTTTTTGCAGTTGATTAAGTCTAGTAAATTGTACGGCTATCATAATTTATTAATTTCATCTATCATTCATTCTTTTACTTAGATAGATAGATAGATAGATAGATATGAAGACTGAGATAGATAGATAGATAGATAGATTGACAGACAGACAGATAGATAGATAGATAGATATGAAGACATAGATAGTTTGAATAACAGTAAAAGTCAGAGTAGGCGTCGGCTTGGATTCTTTTTGTATGATTAGTTTTTTTCTTGCATCAATCGTATGTTAAATAATTGGTTTTTCGTTTGCTTCTCCATACAAAACAATATAAAATTATATAGTATTTTTACTTGGTTATTTTTGCTTCCTTCTTCAGACAGTAATTCTAGGAAGAAAGAAAATTTGAAATCGAAAAGGACAAATAAATATCATGTCTCTCTTTAGTCAAGGGAATTAGATGGGTACTTCCAATTCAAATAGAGCACGAAATCTTAATTTATCAATGCATGGGCTTTTATCAATACATAGATCGTTACATATAAAGAAAAATACCCCAAAGCGTAAGGTGGAGTGGTAGAAGAAACCAACAGATTCTCTGCAGAGGTGTAAGACCCTACCACCACAACGAATGTCCCTTTATGACACTAAACAATCTGATGGTGAGGTTGCAGTGATGCAGCAGCTTTGGGGAATTCGGAGTAACCCTTCATTGCTCCAAGGTTCACTCTGGCACTGAGTGGTAGCACCTGATAGGGTCCTATCTATGGGTCGAACATAACTAAACTGTGTACTTAGGCTAAACTGAATTGTTTGAAATAGAACTGTTTTTGTGCTAAACTGAATTGTTTAAAAAAGAACTATTTTTGACATTGAAATTGTATACTTATGCTAAATTGAATTCTATGAAAAAATAATTTTTTTGAAATTTAAACTGATTTGTTTGAAATAGAACTGTTTTTGACATTGAAACTATCAACTTATGCTAAACTGAATTGTTTGAAATAGAACTGTTTTGACATTTAACTGTGGGTAAACACAAACAATATTATACTAAACTGAATTGTTTGAAATAGAACTGTTTTGACATTTAACTGTGGGTAAACACAAGCAATACTTATACTAAACTGAATTGTTTGAAATAGAACTGTTTTGACATTTAACTGTGGGTAAACACAAGCAATACTTATACTAAACTGAATTGTTTGAAATAGAACTGTTTTGACATTTAACTGTGGGTAACTACAAGCAATACTTATACTAAACTGAATTGTTTGAAATAGAACAGTTTATAGGTATAAAAAGGATTTAACATTAATAATTGACAATTTGATGTTCCATGAAACCAAACCAAACCAAATAAAACCAAAGCAAAAAACTCCAAGTTATATATATATATATATATAATTGATTGATTGGTTGATTTTAACGATATCTCAACCTGGATAGGTTTTTTTTGACTTAGATGTTAAGGAATAGGGTTTATTGTAGGTTCATATTCACATTTTTGGTTGATTGTTTCTAAAGATGATTTATTTTTGCTCAAGATTCTATTAAATGCGGTTAATCTTTTTAGATTAATCTATTAGATCCATAAATATGACCGTAACATGTACTACCACCCTATGTCAAAGTAGCCCCAGGTAGATTGGTAATGAATGGCAACAACACGCTTCCCAGATATCCATATATATATATATATATATATATATATATATATATATATATATATATATATATGCCTTTGAAGCCAAATTATCTACATGAGAGAGAATATGTTTGCACTATCAACCAGTTTACTGATTCATTAAGTCTTCACTCAGAAAATTTGGAATAAGTATTTTCAGAGACAAGACATTTTAATAAAACTATTAATACAACTGAAATGGAGATAGTTTCCACCCCGAGAAAAGTTTTTGAAAATTTCTTTAAAATTCGATTTTCAAAATATATCGATCATGCTTGTAATGTTGAAAGCCCCAAAAAGTGATCTCATATTTAAATAAAATGCTGAGAATGTTTAACACTGCGTTAAGTACTGAAGGCTTTATATTTAGCCATTAATTCTTGCGTCTATTCTTGTAAATTTTAAAGCCTCCCAAAAATGAACTTCCTTTAATTCTATGTTTAGAGCCACCACTATATATATATATATATATATATATATATATATATATATATATATATGTGTGTGTGTGTGTGTGTGCATACGTGCGCGTGTGTGCGTGTATATATATATATATATATATATATATATACGTGTGTGTGTGCGCTTATATATATATATATATATATATGTATGTAAAGGGAAAGAGGAGGAGGTAAATATAGAAAGACTGATGATGATATTTACTTGATTTATTCATTAATTTTTGTTTAGGTATAGCACAAGGCCAAATGTATGGAGTTGATAGATAGATAGATAGATAGATAGATACCAATAAATTAAGATACTGATGTTACGTTACACACTAAATACACTCACACACACACATAGACACACACACACACACACACATATATATACATATATATATATATATATATATATATATATATATATATATATATAGCGAGAGAGAGAGAGTGAGTGAGTGAGTGAGTGAGTGAGTGAGTTGGGGAAATAGAATTTTACACCTCTGTAAAGATTTTCAGTATCGTGGATAGTTTGCTCGTATTGATCTTAAGTTAAATAATTGATTCTTTGCTTGCTTCAACTTAAGCAAATAAGATTATCAAATTGTCTACTATGTTTCACTGAGCTAAGTAAACATTTTAAATTTGCAGCTGCTGAGCATTAACTAGCATGTCGAAGTAAACAAGAAGCATGATAGTAACGAAATCTGATAAAAAAATATATGCACACATACATATATGATTGTGTTTGCATATGCGTGTGATATGTATTCAATATATACGAAGAATTAAGGTGTATTCATCAGAATAAAAATGACACAGCAAATGTGATGTTATCTTCAAAATAGTCCCATGGAACATAATTCTTATGTTTCAATAAGTGTTTTCATTTGTCAGAAACCCCACCCCTGACAACTCCACCCTGTTGATCCGTAGTAAAGTTGCCCCATTGTATCGATTTTGATATCCTCCGCATCCAAAAATCTTACTTTAGAGAAAAGACTGTTGAATACATAAGATACTGGCACTTTCAAAACTCTCTATCTCATCAACGACAACCGATGAAAAAGAGTTGTATACTAATTGGAGATGTCAGTCTCAACAGTTATACAATACATTTACAAACACAGGCGGAAACTTTTGTTTCAGATACGAACTGTTTTATTAATTTCTGGCTTCGGTCCATGAAGACAAGAGGAGAGAGACACAATTCTTAAAAGTATTTGCCAACCATACTATGCTGACGCCACCCCAACGCGCGGCGCATCTTGTGATGTTTAAGATCTCAATTCCTCTCTGCCAGTCGAGATCTGAAAAACGGAACCGCATGCATCAACGATAGAAGACCCAACTACATCTTTCAACGGTCAACTGACGTCTTTTCAAAATCCTCAAATTCTTTTTTTGGGCATGACGTCATCCACACTCCAGCCCCATTTCCAGTCTGGGGGTTTATTATGACAATTGGTGATTGTCATATCCTTCCCACGGGAGCGTAAAAATACACCCAATGACACAAACTGAATGATAAAATATAATTAACGAAAAATGATTAATATAAAAGTCATTCGTTAATTTTGTAACAAAAGTATGGGTACCACTTTTCAAGAAATACTGATATTTGGAATTGTGTTATATAGTCACATAATAAATATTGCTTATATACACATATACATGTTCATGCAGCATCACAACCACACAATAATAGACAGACGCACGATGATAAAGTCGCAAGAATAAACGACGCACGCAAGGAAGACGCAGGAAGACTTCTTTATAAAAAAATTTACCTCTCATCTTTATTTGTAAGTTTCGAAAGGGTTGTTCAAAGTTTGCATGTGAGAGGGAGCTGGAGACCGAACATTACTGAAATATTTTTACCCCAAAGTTATGGCCGTCAGCGTTGTGTCTTTCTCGTTCTCCATGGTTGCTCAACCGAGCACTGGCTTTCCTTACTACATCTCGTCTACCTCCTCAACTCTACTCGCCTGTCTCCACTGGCTCGTTGAACCCAACTAACCGGAACTCAGCTGTCCTCTGTTCAATTCGTCGGCCTTATATTACTCCCACGCGGTGATATGGACACGCCTCCGCAACTCCTTCCGATATCTAGCGACCGGGATGTGTCACTTTCGCTTTCTTTGGAATGGCCTGTGTGATCGTCATCGAGCGGAAATAACTGTCATCCAGTTCAGAGGTCACTCTCTTCTGGTGCGTCAGTCTATGAGAGTATAATGGGATCTTTTTTACCTCGTCCCATTTCATCAGCCAATTTCCGCCGACGCGATTTCCTCTCATAACTGCCATCAGAATGTGTCACTTCCTTCCGGTGCATTACCTTGAATGGCATTTTTGGCCGGGTCAACAGGTCAAACCATAACAATAGGTTGGTCTAGACGCCATATCTATTACAATGTTGACTACATTCTAAGACTTCTATAATGATGGCTTGATTGCAAGACAAAACTCTTGCTGTCTAGACAGTATTATTTTATTATTTAATTTGTTTAGCGGTGGATATTTCAACACAGAAATTTGAAATTGAAAACGGGAAAAAAATTATTTATCATTACATTTTTGCTCACATATCACCGTTCAAATAAGGAGCTAGCTCTGTCAGTAAGTATTAGGATTCGCTGACTGTATTCCCAAAAAAGGGCTAGACCCTCTTCAAAGAAGGGGTGCCCTTGGTATGAAACTAATTTGCAGTTTGGAGGTTCTGGAGATTGTGAAGTACACTTTCATTACTATTACACCCATTTCCACTCTGAGCCGGTGAGTTAGAGTTACATCTATAAATATATTTTTTGAAAATAAATTGTATTCGATAGGACTGTATTCAAAAAAAAATTCTTAAGAAGCAACTACAAAAAAAATGAAATATGAACATTCAATGAAGGCAATTTCCTAACTTCTACTAATGAAGTAGCTCCAGCCGAGTTAACATGCTGTTAAAATCAATCAATTAATATGAAATCATTCTTTTATAACTCTTGTAATGTGGCATTTAGCATTGCCTAGTTTATATGTTTAATTATTTATTAAGTGAAAGGAAAAAGAACAAGTTTTCATCATACTTGTATTGTATGCACTTGTTTCATGAAATAAAAACAACGATAAAATAAAAAGCAAGCTGATAATTCTTTTTTTAATGTATTAAGTAAATAAATAAGTAAATAAGATAAGGTAGATTTTATGGAGGGATTTATCCTCTAAAAAACATATCGATCGAAGGAAATTATCCCTTTGGATATATTTAATCATATAAATAAGATTAATGAAGTAAAAGTTTTCAATATATATATATATATATAGCAATACATTAAGTATGATGATGAGGATAAAAACATAACTGCTGACATCATATCAATTCCCATGTTGATAAAAGATATATGTTTATAAATCGTAACTCCAGTAACATTTAGTAAAGTAAAGTTGGCGATCGTAGTCGAGGGTGACCAGAAGGCTCCCTTTTCAAAAGCTACTACACCGAGGTGTAGAGGAGGGCGCTACTGCTTTCCCTGGATTGTTCCACTTTACCCTTGATACGTACCTTATATTTCTGAGTGGTAGGCAAGGAGGTATCAAGTGCCATTTTTAAAGTCTTTCGTATGACGCGACGTGGGATTGAACCCAGGTCTCCCGGACCATTGGCAAACACTCTACGTAATAAGCCCCTACCCCAAAACAATAATTCAATCCCTAATCTTTTTTTTTTACAAATATTGAATAAGGAAACTTTAAAAGAGAAACAGAATCTCTCCTAATAGCAGCACAAAACAACGCCATAAGAACCAATCATATCAAAGCGAGAATAGATAAGACTCAACACAATAGCAAATGTAGGCTATGCGGTGAAAGAGATGAAACCATCAATCAAATAATAAGCGAATGCAGTAAATTAGTATAAGACTAGAAACGACTGATGTGGTCAAGGTGGTCCACTGGGAGATGTGCAAGAAATTTAAATTTGACAATACAAACAAATGGTATATGCACAACCCAGTACCTGTCCTAAAAATGATACACATAAACTCCTATGGGACTTGATGTACACATGGATCACCTTATCTCGCCCAGAAGACCAAAGCTTACAATAATCACCAAAAAAAAAAAAAGAAAAAAAAAGAGAAATTACAAAATTGTCATCTTTGTGGTTCCAGCTGAACAAAGAATAAAACTGAAAGAATATGTAAAGAAGGATAAGTACTTCGACCTTGCTAGAGAATTGAAAAAGCTGTGGAACATGAAGGTGGCGATTACACCAATTGTAATTGGTGCTTTTGGTACAGTAACTAAAGGATTACTAAAGGGACTGGAGGATTTTGAAATAAGCGGACGAGTGGAGATCATCCAAACGACAACATTATTGAGAACGGCCAGAATACTGAGAAGAGTCCTGGAGACTTGAGGAGACTTGGTGTCACTCAAACTCAAGTGAAAGACCATCAGCTAAAAACTGATAAGAAAAACTCTGAGTAAATAATAATAATAATAAAAATAATAATAACTTGTTGGAAAAGGTGCAAGTAAAGGAAATTTCACGATACTAAAAAATAGTTTATGCATGGAACATGCCAAGAATCCCGCCGAGAAAATGAAATATAAAAGATCAACCTTGTTCATTGAGCGAGAAAGGATAACCAAAATCTGTTGATAAGACCGGACCTTGTTATGATTAAAAAAAGAAAAGAACATTTAGTGGATATTACGGGGACAGTGAACTGCAGAGTGAAATTGAAAGAAGATGAAAAGCTCGACAAATACCAAGACCCTGCTAAAGAAGGGAATACGAGGGAAAACAACGGTGACAGTGATAGCAATCAATGTAGTTGGAGTTCATGTCTCACTCAACAAGAAACTGGAAAAGAAACAGGTGGTTAGAAGAAGTGAGACCGTGCAGACAACAACACTACTGTATTAGCGTGGAATACTTAGAAGGGTCCTGGAGACATGAGGGCATTCAGACTCGAATGATAAACCATCAGTTAAAAATCTGATGAAGAAATCGCAAAGAGTGAAAGGACAGTAAATAAACTCATTTATATTTGTTGACTAATTTCCAACTTAACACATCTTTCAAAAATAAAGCAATAGAATTGGTTTTGGATTTTAAAATCTTTTTTTAAATACCCAATATTTTCATTATCGTTTAATAAACTTTGATTTATTAAATTTGAACACTAACTTTAATGCTCATGAGGATATTAATATTGACAGAACACCCAACTGATGATAACAGATGTTCAAAACTGGTAGAGATTAAGAAAAAATAGTAAAGTTGGTGACCGTAGTCGAGGGTGACCTGAAGGTTCCTTTTCGATAGCTACTACACCATGGTGCAGGGAAGGGTGCTACTCCTTTCTCTGGATTGCTCCACTTTACTCTTGATCCGTACCTTATAATCCTGAGTGTTAACCAAGGAGGCATCAAGTACCATTTTTTGAGTCTTTGGTATGACTCGACCTGAGATTGAAACCAGGTCTCCCGGACCATTGGTGAACACTCAACTCATTAGACTAATAATAAAACTTATTTGCCGATATCTAATAATTCAATTTTTGTAAAGCGAGTTTTTAAGCTTCTATTAGACAGTAAGTGCTATCTTTCATCTGTTGTAATGTGTGCCGGAAAATCATCTGAGAAAACTCACCACTGTCGTACATTGAAATTAATTGTACTTAGTATGAATCACGCAGGAAAAATATTGGATTTGGGCTGATCTATTCTACTCCAATGACCATATTCACCAGACCTTGTATCAACTGATATCCATCTTTTTCGTTCTTAACAAAATGACAAATATTTTCGAGAAGTTCAGGTGAAAATATTGTTAGAAAAGTTCTTAAGCTCGAAACTGAATGAATTCTATTTGAGAGGAATCAATAAGCTAAATCAATAAGGTAAATGGCAAAAAGTGCTTCAAAATGCTGATTTAAAAAAAACAAAAAAACTATTGACTGAAATTAATTCATTGTAAAACTATTGAGGAATAAATTGTATTTTACTAAAACAGAAATTATTAATGATTCAACCAAATCTATATATATATATATATATATATATATACGAGGATTAAATAAGTTTTCAGACTTTTTTCGTATGCGCACTTTCATTGATAGTACACACATGAAACTCTCGTCCCCTTCAAAGTAATCTCCTCCGGCTGCCATGCACTTGTTGTACCGTTTCAAGAACTTCTAGAAGGCCCCATGGAAGTATTCTTGTCTGAGCGTGTCAATTACCTTCGTCAGAGCCCCTTTCATCCTCTCAATTGTCTCATAACTACAGCCCCTGAGCATAGGGAATAACCAAAAGTCACAGGGAGAAAGGTCTCGACTATAGGGAGGCTGAGGGAGTGTCTTTATGCCCATCTTGCTCAAATAGTCTGTGACAAGGATGGAGTTGTAGACTGGTGCATTATCCTGATGGAAATGCCACTGACCCGATTTGAAGAGTGCAGGCCTCTTCCCAAGGAATCTCTTCCTGAGCTCCCTTAAAACCTCAACATAGTAACCCTAACTCTAACTCTTTGGCCAATCAACTGTGGTGTACTGACTTCCTTACTCGTCTCACACCTCTCACCATCCCTCACAGACTCGCTGCCTTCATTGAATCTCTTATGCCACTCAAAAGCTGATGCTCGGTTCATGTAAGATGGTCCAAAGGCAGTCTGAAGCATTCCATACGTTTCTGTGGCATTTTTTCCAGTATTAAAACAGATTTTTATTGCATACCGTTCTTCTAAAGTGTCAGATTGCATTTTTGAAATTTGCCAGCTGTGACAATCAGGCTAGTAGGGTGTACTCCAATTGCTGCTTTAGCTGTTTCTTTGAAGCTGAAATCATGAAAATTGGTCAGCCATCTCATAAGATACATCGCAATAACATACTGAATTTTCAAGAGTCTATGTCAATTTTAAATGCCTGTACAAAAAAGTCTGGAAACTTATTGAAGGCACTACCTACGTATGAAATCCACATTCTGTTGACCTGAGTCGTTGCAATTCCCTCGTAGAATTTCTTTGGTTTGGTTTGGTTTGGTTTGGTTTTGTTAGATTAGGTTTGGTTTGGTTTCTTTGTTTAATCTCATATCAACCTTTAGGAATTACTCTATGCCAAAGCCATCCTTGTGGAAGAACAATTGTGATATTATTTAACCTACAAGTGGGAAGATAAGGAAGTTTATACCTTCCATAAGAGTATTAGTCGGAAAGTTAACGTCATAGAACGACTGGATTTTGAACACGCTTTCTTCAAAGCCACAACAGAACACTTTTGCAATTACGCCATGGGGACTCTTTCTTCTAACAATTCTTCTGATTTATATCATTTTGTCCGGGACCAAACTTGATAAATGATTACTGCAGACGATTTCCAAAATATGAAGCCTTCTTGATAAGCGGTTTAATGAGCCGTTCAGTCATCTCTCAAGAGCTGGAGACTTGACAAGTAGAAAAATAAATGGAGATATTCGTTCAACTCTACATTCAGTTTTGATGTACGACTGATCAGCTACCATACATGACAAATATAATAAAGAGAAATTAAAAACGGGTTTCCAGGAACACTAGAATGAAATATCGGATATGAAATCTTTTAGATAAATTGAAAATCTGTTTCACTGTTCTCTTGTCTTTTCCCTGGCTGAAATCAGACGGACTACTTTTAACTTTAAATCATTTATTAGACACTAGCTCAAGTACAAGTCTATGCCAGGTAAAAATTCATGGTATGGGTCACGAATAGGCCAACACTGGTTGATGTATATATATATATATATATATATATCATCATCATCATGTCATGCCGCTTGCACGGATATCCTTGACCCTCTCTCAACACTTCTCCCTATCGTTTATCGCCTCCAGCAGGTCTTCAAGGCTACACCCCGTATCCTCACATAGCTGCCGTATGTATGTTCGAGCTGGTCGTCCTGCTTTTGCTGGGCCATATGTGGAGGTCATTAGGAGGATATCACTTATGAGCTCGTCTCTGCTTCTCCAGCAGTGTCCTGCATGTCTGGTTCGTCTAACTTGGATAGTTTTCGTGACTGTATTAATTTAACGATGGGATTTGATATTTTAAATTTGGTGTGATATAATATATATATATATATATATATATATATATATATATATATATATATATATATATATATATAATACGATCTGTTTAGTTTTGTTTGGATTTAGGTTAGTTGTATTATTTTAACGATGAGATTTGATGTTTTAAATTTGGTGTAAATCATTATATATATATATATATATATATATATGTATATTTATATAGTTTATTACCCCAAATTTAAAACATCAAATCACATCGTTAAAATAATATAACTCACCTAAATCCAAACAAAACCAAACCGATTTTATTTACAAATCGACAAGTCAGTTTATCTCGAACAATACCTCACAAACTCCACTGGGAAACTTCTCTCTCAACTGCAGCTGCGGTAAAGTATACAATACGGACATATGACACTCATTAAAAGTAACGCTAGAGGAAAATCAAAAAGCAGCAGTATGAGGTGAGATCGAAATGTCAGTTATAGCAGCACACGCATGGAAAGAAAAGGGAATCCATCAGCATATATGGGATGAAGTCAAAACAATAGATCGAGAACAATGGAGAATAAGGCGTCTTAAAGAACCAGCTCATGTGTCGAGCAACAGTGACCAATTGCGTGGACTAAATATACAGATATGGGAACCAATAATCAAAAAGGCTAGATAAAAAAAATTTACAATATTAGCTAAGGTAAAAATCGTCTATGATTGTAATAAGTAGTAATCTATAGTATTGATAAGATGATTAATTTTATAAGTTCCGAAAATACTTTCTGAATTGTCCAGCAAGACACGTGGTATATTGGATATAGACGTTTGGTTAAACAATTTCTAAGTCAAATCATCTGGAGGTTGCTGGTTCAACCCTGGAATACATACTATAGCTTAACACAAGTACCCGTCCATGGTTAACGAAATTAAAACAATGTACGAAGATCATTAAAAAAGTTTCCAGACTTTTTTCGTATGGGCACTTTTATTAATAGTACACAAATGAAACTCTAGTCCCCTTCAAAGTAATCTCCTCCGGCTGCAATGCACTTGATTTGAAGAGTGCTGGCCTCTTCCCTAGGAATCTCTTCCTGAACTCCCTTAAAACCTCAATATAGTAACCCTAACCCTAACCCTTCTGGCCAATCAACTCTGGTCTATTGACTTCCTAACTCCTCTCACACCTCTCATAATCCCTCACAGACTCACTGCCTTCCTTGAATCTCTTATACCACTCAGAACTGATGCTCGATTCATGCAATATGGTCCAAAAGCAGTCTGAAGCATTCCATACGTTTCTGTGGCATTTTTTCCAAGTTTGAAACAGAAATTAATTGTATATCGTTCTTCTCATGTGTGCTCACGTCCAGATTACATTTTTGAAATTCACCAGCTGTGACAATCAGGCTTTAGTTGGGCGTATTTCAATTGCTGCTGTAGCTGTTTATTTGATGCTGATATCATAAAAATTACTCAGTCTTCTTATAATATGTGTAGCAATAGCATACTGAATTTTCAAGAGCCTATGTCCATTTTAAATACAAATAAGTCTGGAAAACTATTGAAGGTTTCACGTATCTCCGCGGATTAAGTAAAAGGTTCGATTCGAAGTTCCATGTTGGGTTATAAATTTTGACAAGAAACACCTGGAGGAAGCCGAAGGTTACGTCAGCCGAAACACTTTGAATATAACAATAGAGTGGCAGACAGCAATTCGAATACTGCAAATGATACAAATTCTCAAACTTCATATCAGAAATTTAGACAAATAGCAAATAGTCTGGTTTGCCTTCTTTATTTAATGTCGTCTCGCACCTCATGATATATTTAATTATTCGTTGAATAATAATTAAGATACTTTTAACGCATAGCTGTGTAGGGGATAAGGAGGTTCAAAGTTTTCACAAGGATATTAATTCAAAAGTCAGTATAATTGAGCAACATAATTTTTAACTCATATACAACGTAATCGCAGTCCAGTATGTTAGCTACTGTGCCACGGTGACTCCTCCAATGAATATTGTAAGACAGATTTCATTAGATCGGCTTGGAAATGATCAAATATTTTGTCTCTCTTTGAAATAGATGGGAAAATCAGACTAGACCTCTTTTGATATGTAATTTATCATAAACTGGCTGTGACAGAGAGAGAGAGAGAGAGAGAGAGAGAGAGAGAGAGAGAGAGAGAGAGAGAGAGAGAGAGAGATCCTTGCTCGAGTAAATTATTAACCAGAAAAGGGAGAATTAACTCAACTGGATTTTAGAAGAATGAATCAGTACTTTACATAAAGTGAGAATTAATTCAAATGGATTTTAAAAGAACGTATCAGTACTTTACATGAAGTGAGAATTAACTCAAATGGATTTTAGAAGAATAAACCAGTACTTCATAAAGGGAGAATTAACTCAAATGGATTTTAGAAGAATAAATCAGTACTTTACATAAAGTGAGAATTACCTGAAGAGGATATTAAAGAAGTGAATTAAGTGCCTCAAAAATTGAGATAAGAATGAGCTGAAAATACATAATTATTTTCAGGCTGAGGAAAGAATACGTTGAAAATATATTATTTTTGACTAAGGGAAAAACAGGAAAAAGATATTTTGACTAGATCCAGAGAATTGACAGTGCGAATTTTGTTAAGAGAAATAGGACTTGACTATCCCCGTCTGACGAAGTCGAGACGCAGGTTCACCAGAAGGTCAAAGTATGACAACGGTGACTGTTGTTGTCTGGAAAATTATAAATTAAAAAATCTTTTTTTTCTGAAATTTGATGCCATGGGAATATTTTTGAGACTTTATGAGTTTAACTTTGTTTTTTGTTTGTTTATTTTGCTGTTTAATGGCATATCAACCTTCTTGGATCATTTAATGCCAAATCCAAACTTCTTGAAGAACAATAGTGGTACTATTTAACCAGTAGCTGGGAGGATAATGGGGTTCATGCCTTTCCGAAAGGGGTTTGTCCAAAAGTGAACCAAATAGCGCGACTGGAGTTCGAATTCACTTACTACGGCTCCACGGTCCAATGCATTAACCTTTACGCCACGATGACACCCCCTATGAGTTAAAGCCTATCAGCTTAAGGAATAAGCAAAAGTCACAGGGAACAAGGTCTGGACTATAGGGAGGCTGAGGAACTGTCTTGATGCCCATCTTGGTCAAATAGTCTGTGACAAGGATGGAGTTGTGGACTGGTGCATTGTCCAAGTGGAAATGCTACGGACCCGATTTGAAGAGTGCTGGCCTCTTCCCTAGGAATCTCTTCCTAAACTCCAATAAAACCTCAACATAGTAACCCTAACCCTAACCCTTTTGGCCAATCAACTCTGGTCTTTTGACTTCCTAACTTCTCTTACACCTCTCATCATCCCTCACAGACTCCCTGCCTTCCTTAAATCTCTTATACCACTCAAAAACTGATTACATTTTTGAAATTCCCCAGCTGTGACAATCAGGCTTTAGTTGGTTGTATTTCATTTGATGTTGTAGCTGTTTATTTGAACGTGAAATCATACGAATTGGTCAGTCATCTTATAAGATGTATAGCAATAACATATTGAATTTTCAAGTGTCTACGACAATTTTAAATGTCCGTACAAAATAAGTCTGGAAACTTATTGAAGGATCCACATTCTACATATATATATATATATATATATATATATATATATATATATATATATATATATTATCCCGTATTCCTATAATATTCTATTTCCGTTGATAGCGTTCTCTTTTAAATAGCCTTTCCTTTTTAAAATACATCAGTTACCCTGTTTTATCCAACTCTGCGTTCCCACATTTTTTATGGTATCAACTTTCAAAACTCTTTTAAAAAACAAACACATCTTACAAGAGCAAGAAACCCCTGATGATGGCCTATGAAGTGCCCAAAAGCGCACGGGGCTCTTTAGGGAAATTTATTTACCAATTCCAATCTGAACCTAAAACACTTATCAGAAAACTTGAAAAGATCTCAAATAAATTATACAAAGTTTGTCTTTATTATTTAATGAAGCATGCTTAAATGAACGACAACTGCCTAACCACACACACACACTCATATATATATATATATATATATATATATATATATATATAGTTAGCGACCATATATATATATATATATATATATATATATATATATATATAAAAATAAATGCGTGTACAAACTAAGAAAAATAATGAAACATACTAGATTGATAGATATCATTTCAAGATATGTACAATGGAATAAATCTTATCTTTCAACTGAAAATAGTCATTCTTTTTACAAAGCTTGTGTATTTGTTAGTATCACAAGAAATTTCGTATTACATTTCTTTATTAGTTAATCCAACACTTTCTTTCTCTGTCTCTCAGCAATATAATCTCCCTATTGATCTCATTGAAGGCATGGACAGCTATCGATAGGCTTTCGATCATATGGAAATCAAACCTGACCGATAAAATGAAGCGCAGTTTTTTCCAGGCTGCGGTAGTGTCGATACTGCTGTATGGATGCACATGGATGCACTACTTGGACGCTGACTGGAGAAGAAGCTCGACGGCAATTATACAAGAATGTTGTGAGCAATATTGAACAGATCCTGGCAGCAACACCCCACACGGCGCCAACTGTACGGCCACCTACCACCTATCACGGAAACTATACAAGCTAGACGAACCAGACATGCCGGACACTGCTGGAGAAGCAAGGTCGAGATCGAAAGTGATGTGCTCCTGTGGACCCCCGCATATGGCCAATCAAAAGCAGAACGACCAGCTCGAACATTCATACAGCAACTATGTGATGATACGGGATGTAACCCTGAAGACCTGCCGGAGGCGATGAATGATAGGGAGACGTGGAGAGAGAGAGGGTCAGGGATAACCGTGCTAGCCGCACGTCATGATGATGATGATGATTGATCTCAGATCTGATACCTTATTATCATTTAAAATCTTTTCCATCGTTGAAAAATGCACACACACACACACATATATATATATATGTATATCAGTATCACACAAATATATACACTTACCTACTTGTGTATTCCTGATGAGCTGGACCAATCTGATTCGTTGCAGATCGTTTTAAAATTATCAACTAATCACTACCGATCTTTTCTTATAGCAGCCCATCAATTTATGTCATAGACCAGATTTTCCCTCTCTCTCTCTCTCTCTCTCTCTCTCTTTCTCTCTCTCTCTTACTCTCTGCTTTTCTCTTTATATATCTATATATATTTATCTCTTTCACTATCTATCTATGTATATATATATATATATGTATATATATATATTTTAAGTAAATAAGGTTTTAGATGTCTTCTATTTGGAGTGGTAAATTTAACTAATATAGGGTAAAGATCAATCAGTAAAGGCTTTTTAAAGACTTTATTATAAAAGTAATTAAAAATAAAGAGCCATTTTTTACACAGGTCGTCAAGAATCTTGGCGAAACCAGGAGGTACATTTTCTACAACTAAGCATGTCCAATTCATTTCTTAAATAACAAAAAGATAAAACTTGCAAGACAATTTTGGGTTGTTTTTTTTTTGCCAGGTTTATTAATATATCTATATAAATGTACATTCTTTATAGCTATATAAAATTTCAATGTATATTGTGTGTTAATAAAATGTTTAACAACGCTTATAACCAAACATTGAAACGTGTCAAATATTTTTTCTTATTACACCTCTCAATTTTATGTTTGTCTATTGTTTCACATTAGCAATCATCTTTTCTGTGAAGTCACGTATGCATGCGCCTAATATTAAGAATTTTCTATAACAAAAAGCATTGTATAAACTCGGTTGCTTTGTATTTACACCTTTCTCAATGTTTTCAGTCGATTTATACATATATAAATCCTTTTGGACATCCATCGTAATTAACTGGTGAGCCGTAATCAAAAGTGTTCAGGATTGTTTATTTCAGTGTTTTATTATAATGGAAATACTTAAAAAAATAGAAAAATGGATTAATTCCATAGGTTTATCCATCTTGGTTTTCTGAATTTAACCTGATGGATGAGTGTTATTAAGCTGATTATCTGATCCCAGTAAGCCTTCCCCCAAGGCAATACCTGTTTAGAAGGACTAAGTTTATCGCTTGATGCCTGAGGCGCCTCAAAATGGTAATTACCGAGAAGATCGAGCATTTATTGTGATGACCACGCGTGAGTATCGATTCATATTTGGGTCTCACTATAAAAAAAGACTTCATGCCAAATCTGACTTTGTGGGAAGTCGGATGAATGTCTATTGATCGATCATTTCTCAGGTCCTACTTGGACATTAAACGTAAAACGCTAGTATATACAAAATGGCGCAAAAATCTCTTACAATTTTAAGTAAATTACTTTTTATAGTCTGTTGTTTTTTGTTGTTTTTTTTTTTTGTATTATATTTTCCGATTACAACAAAGTAGTTCCCAAGAGATAGAATATATAGAATTTAAAGAACAACATAATTTTTTTTTCAAAATTTTTTTAAGTTTTAAAATTAAAGCCACTTTTACATCACACTGTAGTTTTCTCCTTGTGAGGTCTAATTTCGCGTAAGAACAATTTCATATATATTTCCATGCACACACGGCTTGTGAGTTCAGCAAAAATTCTATCGTTGCACCAACGTTACTTCTGTTATCATGCTGACTCTCTTTAATTTATATATAGCCGTTATCAAGATTATGACATTTATATTTCACAGTGAACATAGTGTAAAAACATTTCACATAGCGCTAATACCTTTGGGGTGTTATGAATCCAAGTATTCTCGTTCCAGATATGGTCAAACAGTTTGGTAGACTGAGCTCGTTAACCTTGGTATGGCAACCGGACTAGGAGAAGGAAAACTTAATGGAAAACTATTGATTTTGTATCACATCCTGCACGTGCTTAAAACATGCAGTAAATAACATTAAATTTTCTTCGATAAGAAATCAAAGAGATTATTCTTATATCAAAACATGATTAATGTGAAAATAAGAACGAAATTAAAAAAGGAAAGCGCGCACGCCCGTGTGTGTGTGTGTGTGTGTGTGTGTGTGTGTTTAAATTACTAACTTGTAAATCTCTCTTTAGACGTGACTAGTTATTTATTAACCCGAGTAATTTCTGAAAGTTTCCGGCTTTTTATGCAACAAACAAGATATTTCGTCAGCCATCGGCATTTTTATGAGCTAAAGGCACAATGAATATTTCCAAATGTTACCGAATTTAACCGAATGTCTTCAAATTTCTCCGAATCCCACCAAATGTTTCCAACAGAAATCGACGTCTTCACTTTATAGCACCCTGTTCGTTCTTTTTTCCTTGTCGCTATGGTAACTACTTACGTCGCCTGCCAGCGATAGTTTAGAAAAAAACATTCTTTTGGCATGGGAAGATTACCTTACAACTTCAACGAGAAAATCCTGGTTTGAAGACTGATCCTCAGAACTAAGCACGCTCCGTTAGCTTTGGATCGTGAGAACAAGTCAGCATACATTTTTTTTTAATTTTCTTGAAACTTTTTGTTTGCCTCAGATGTTCAACCAAACACAAACTTTGCCATAGTAGTATAGATCTCGTCCTTCTTAAAAACTACAACTAACATCAGTCAGTAAAGTCCATTGCAAGATGAATGATTGATAAGATATTTCATACAGCATAGGACTAATTGCTGGGAGCGTTGTTTCATTAAATAAATTGTTCTTTTTTTCAAATTCGAATTATTTATCGCGTCAATTTTCTTCGGAAACGAAGAACTTGGAATACCGTCTTCCATCAGCACGCACTATCCACGAATCCCGAAAAATAAATATTTATAAGGTAATTAATTGAGAAAGAAGATGAAAAAATATGAATCATAAATAGTTTTTTTTAGAAATATTTCGGCAAAAGAATGGGGAAAAAACACATTTTAATTACTTCAATTAAAGTTAATTAATAATTAATGTTCAGATGCGAGCGCGTCTATTGTAAAGCAATTCTTTAGTGTTTTATAATGAGACTGCAAGTCAGTTTATGAAGGAATTGTCTATTGAGTGATATCTCAGGGGGTGAGAAAACTAAACTGCATTAACACTTTCTAGATGGACTGAACAGGTATTTGTTTACAATTGAATACCTGTTGGCCGTAGAAAGGTATATGATATTAAATCATATCGAATAAAACCAAATCTTATGATATCATTTGACCATAGAAATGTAAATACTATTAAATCAAAGTATTTATAACCGAATTCAATGATAACATTTGGAGGTGCCCGTGGTGTAATGGTTATCAACGTAGGAACTGGACACGACGACACGAGTTCAAATTCAGGACAAGACTGATTTCATAGCACAAATACCCTTGTGAAAGGTATGAATCTAATTAGATAGTAGGGCAGACTGGTTTCTACAACTTTGGTGAGGTAATTAGTCTAGGAGAAGGAAAACTCTGAATTCAAGCCAGTTAAACTTCACTTAAAAATTTACCTTGTGTCATATCTTGCCCGAGCGCGGGAGGTTGGTAAATATGGATAACATTTTAGTGTAGAAGGGTTTGCGCACTTAAATCTGACTATTTACCATAGAATCTACAGATACCATTCGACTAAAGAAAGGTATACAGTATGTATCAACCCATTTTTCTAACAAATCTAAATTAATAACTGGTCATGAAAGGATATACGGTTTTAGATCAACCTATGATACCTAATAACTACTATTTACAAATGGTGTCCTTCAAGCATTTATTTTACAGCTTTTCGTCAATACATGGTGACGACGAAGATGAAGATATTTTCATACCATTACAATGAGGTTAGACGTATGAGTGCCCTAGAGGTATAGCAGGTCATCCCTGACAAGTGTGAAACGGATGGCTCAAACTTTGGCAGATCTGGCAGTAGGCCAATTTAGAGTAATGTTTATGGAAAAGTATAGCATTAGCCGGTTAGCCACTACAATGAGTATAATGACAACCAATCTGAGGATGAAATAGATATTTCTAATGATTGTCTACAATCCTGGTGGTAGTAGATCATCGTCTATGGTCTACATCTGTTTCACCAATTTTTTAAGATTTGTTTCAAATCTATTTCAAAATTTAACTTATCATATCACTAAAACTCCTTTCCCTCAATATTTAGGTTGGCATTAAAGAACAGTAACTTATCCTTTCCCTCGGCTTTGCACTCTCTACGACCTTCATCGCTTGCAGAGAGGTAAAATCCTCAAAGAAAGAGTTATGCCTTTGATATCAAAGTGCATCTGGTGGTGAGCCTCCAGTTCTCAGACCCTGTAAAAGTCTGAAGTATTTTTTCGTTGCCATTACTCCAAGGTTTACTCCGAGCCGTTATGCTAGTATCTATTCGAATCTTATCAATGGATCAAGTTGATCAGTTTAAAAATATTCATCTTAAAATAAAATACAGGAAGGGATACAACTGCATGCAAAATATTCGTATTAGATAGGAATACTTTAAATATATACTTGTGCCAAAAATAAATAGGAAGAGTTACTGGAAACAATAAAAACCGACTTTAACATTAAATAACCCAATCGTAAAACCTGCTAATCTAACAAGTAAAATCCCTCAGCCGTCTACATGCCTTTGAAAAAGAAAAAGAAATGCAAAGTAAGTTTATTCCTTGGAATTTTAAAATCATCCTCATTGTCTTAGAGTAATCTAGTGTGTGTATTACTTCGTCACAAGATGGCGAAGAACTTTGAATTGAAAGAAAATATTAACTACACCCAATCATACACTACCCAGGTTAAAATCAGTGTCATTTTTTGGTTGTTGCCAATTTATTTTCCATCAGAATGGTTGGTTGTATGTTGTTAGGTTTTATGCACATCAACCTTTAACGCCTAACCCATTTTTATACAAATAATCAGTTCTATTTCAATCAATTCAGTTTAGCATGAGTACTCATTTTAATTGTTAAAATCATTTCTATTTCAAGCTATTCAGTTTAGTCAAAGAGTTTTAATTCAAACAACCCAGTTTAGTTTAAGTAAAGATTTTGTCCACACCCAGTTAAATGTCAAAACAGTTCTATTTCAAAGAATTCAGTTTAGCATAAAAACGCAGTTTAAATTTCAAAGTAGTTCTATTTGAAATAGTTCAGTATAGCAAAAGTACACAGTTTAATTGTCTAAAAAAATTCTATTTTAAGCTATTCAGTTTAGTCAAACAGTTCCACTTCAAATAATTCAGTTTAGCATCAGTACGCAGTTTAGTTCTCTTTAACCTTTATATGGGACCTTATAAAGTGTCGCCACTCCGGGCCAGAGTGGACTTGGGAGCGATAGCAATGAAGGGGTGCTGTTGTGTTGTTTTCTTTAGGACGACGATTTTATCGTTCTACCCTGTATTGTTTTATGTTCAAATGGTATAATTAGATTCGATTGAAACAGGGTGAATCTCTTAGAGAGAAACAGGTAACTTTAATTTTATACAAAGACATAGCCAAAGGATAAACATTTAAAAAAATATTTGAAATATATCACACAGAAGTAGACCATAGAAATAACCCGGATCTTAAAATTTATTTTCGAATAAATCTAACAATATATGCCATACCCCTCTAGGATATCAATAGGATTCTTTGCCAGCTGATGTTATCAATTCAGGAGTGATCCTAAGTAGTTTGCTGTCCTCTCGGCAAAAATGTGACCAAAGAAATGTAATCAGTGCTCAGCCTCGTTTACTTGAACAATGTCCAATCAAGGTTAACTAAGTAATTCATTGTTGGCATGAAATGACAGGAGCTAAGACAGGCTTTAACGCTGGGTCTCTCATGGAATATGTTCAGTTCGCACGTCATTCTCTCTGGGATCTTTCATGTTTCAATGCAATAGCTAGTTACGAAAGTCGCTGCCAAAATTCAGACAGGCGAGCAGAATTAGGCAAATAAACAGAAAGTTTATATTAAGAGACGTTCGCATAGCTATCGTGTCATCTTTTCGACATAAAGGCACAGAGAATAATCCAGAATATAGCCGGGCTTTCAGACAGATATACTTGATATAATACAATAAAACACTCTTTTATTGCAGATGGTCGACAGAAGGGCTAAAAGGAATAATTCTGGTGGAGAGCACACATAAATAGTATCTGAAATCAGTTTAATCCAAACTGAAAGAGCGTACAACAAACGATAGGAATAAGAACAATAAATTGTCATTGACAGGACCGACAATATGCATTCAGTCAGAACGTAAAGTGCAAAGGAGCAGGGGGCTTCTAATACTAATGGGAAAACTTGGTAACCGAATTAATTAGACAGAATAAAAACAGTCTAAATAAGAAAATTTTGCGGTAGTATCGTCGCTGGCTCGTAGTGTCAAATCTGCTAAACCACATCTCTCCTACCTTATGCTTTTTGGGGAAAAACTGGGTTGTTGGCCACAATTTGTAGTCATAACCGTATAATCCACGGGTCACCTCCACAAAGAAAAAAAGAAACAAAAAGAATTTCCAGAATACACCAGTATCATCGATTTTATTCACTATTCTTTTTTAGCAAGAGCGTGAGACACTTCCATATATGGCATTTTTCTCTCCCTCGCTTTTTCGCAAATCGTTCTTCCTGCCGACCCATTGCTGCTTATTAATCTATGCTTAAGTTATTTCTTCTCTGTTTAACTCCTGATTACTTCCTTAAATAAATGGGGTTGTGATTTCCGGCATATAAAACTGCTTTTTTTTTTTAGCTTCGACTTCCTAGAACTAAAGTAACTTACATATTTCATTGTCTACTGTTCTCTGACCTTTCTAGCGATGAAGATTTCAGTTTATTTGAGAAATTAAAAACCTTACCCTTTCATCCCTAACGAGAAATCCTTCTCTTTCTATTTATAATCTATTTAAATCGTCAGTTTAGCTAAACTTTTGATACTAATATACATTATATATATATATATATATATATATATATATATATATATATATATAAGCTTCCTGTTCTCACACATCCATTTCAAGATACTCCTGCACCCAGATAAATATGCCAGCTTGGTCGGTGGGGTTATGAATAAGATGATTGTAAAACCTGCTGAGGGATAAGACTTCAACAAAAAGAGGAATCCTGGGTATGACATTAAATTTTATCTGATGGCAAGGCCCAATTCAGGAGATCTAAAAAGTGTGGAGTACCCATTCATTGCCATTACTCTCAGGTCCACTCTTATTCGGATTGGTAGTACTTATTAGAGAACTATCTTAGCGTCAAGTAGACCTGATTTAAAAGTATCCCTATTCGATATTTGATGTCATATTGCTGCAAATTATTTTTATTTGCCATAGCTACTGGAATCTATAATTATAAGAGAAGGATTATCTTTAGCAACTTTAAACCTTATAACTCAATGGAAAGAAATAACTATTTATAACGAGAAAAACTCTCTTTACATGCCGTTGAAATAAATCTGTTAAACAATATATATTTACATGTATATACGCTACGCCTATTCATTCACATACTCATATAAACATGCCCCTACCTACGCACATATAAATTATTGCGCCTAAATATGTACATCCAGGAACAGAAGACTTTATAGTGTTCCATACTTACAAGGACAGAAGATTTGGGCTGATATGTAACTGAGATGGGTTTGGTCGCCCGGGTCCACACTGTTTTAAGATAGGTGTAGCAATTATACCTCACCTGCTCTCTGTCTCTGTCTGTCTGTCTCTCTTTCTCTCTTTCTTTCTGCTCTTTATATGGTCGTTATTTGGCGATTCAGAAGCTCACCACTACCGAGATGTAGTCATCAGTCTTAATATTCCGAATGACCAGGAAATTTCAACCGAGACTGTATAACCGAAAGACCCTGTACCTGTGAAGTATGCTATATCGGAATTGTTGCTTAAAAACATGATTATTGCTTATTACTTAGAATATTCGAACTATTTACCTTATCTTTATTGTTATATTCGTACGTTTCGGCCGATATCTCTTTCGGTCTTTTCCAGGTGTTTCATAACATATTAGGAAGTCTACATAGAATCTGAAACCCTTTTATTTGAACCACAGGGGTTGACTGTACCAATTCTGTTAACCATGACCGGGTACAAGTGTTAGGATAAAATAAATATTATTTGTTATTCTTACCTGTAGCTGGGATTGAACTTGTAACCTCAAGATGAAATCACTCAGAAGCACTTTCCAAACAAATGCCTTATCCACTTTACCTTGTATCCTCGCCGGACGTTGTGATTATAACAATAAAGATGAACTCAATAGTTCAAATATTCTAAGTAATAACAATTCACAAGTTTCGTCTGAGAAATTTAGACAAATGATAATTATTTCTATAAACATTTTGGAGGTACTCTTAGCGTAACGGTTATCCTTGTAAGAAATGGAATCGTTGATCCATGTTCAAATTCTGGATGTGGCTGTTTGCGTTTTACTTTCACGCTTATGCCCTTGGCATAAATCCCTCATTTCTACTGTCAGCTCTGAGTAAAATACAGGGGAAGAATGATCCTTGGTTGTTCAGATAGTTGAAGAGATAAATTTGAATTTTATAGGCAGGGTGGTGAGGCTAGCAGTGACACCCCACATTTACGAAACGGCAGCACTTTTTGCCAACTCATTTTACTTTTTTATAGTTACATTATACTCCAATACAACTTCAGTAAATGTTTTCACTAAAATCGCACACAGATAGAACTCAATATTATATAAGGAAATTTGAATGGGATTTTAATTAAAGACCAACAGAAATCGTTTTTCATGGACATTGCCTAAACCATTTCGGTCATCATAGTCTGGGGAGAGAAGGATCTGATATAGCGGGGTTTTATTTGGCCTGATGTTTTTGTTTGTTCACCATGTAATATTATATAAAATCGATTCCTTTTTTAAGAAATATATTTATGAATTAAATATTTCATCATTCTTTTTTTTCTTAATTGTTTGCCTGTATTTTATCGTTTGATATTTTAATATGATAGCGCATACTGTATAAAAAGCGAAAAAAAGAACTTGCAGAATAAGTTAAGTCACAACTAACCTCACAGATACACATCATTCTTGAACAATGTTTTAATCAATTTAACCACAGAAAATGTACTTACATATATACTTACACACACACACACACACACACACACACATATATATATATATATATATATATATATATACAAGGATCATTAAATAAGTTTCCAGACTTTTTTCGTATGGGCACTTTTATTGATAGTGCACACATGAAACTCTAGTCCCCTTTGAAGTAATCTCCTCCGGCTGCAATGCACTTGTTGTACCGTTCCAACAACATCTGGAAGGCCCTATGGAAGTCCACTTGTGTGAGTATGTCAATGACCTACGTTACCGCCTCTTTTATCTCCTCAATTGTCTCAGAACGACAGCCTCTGAGCTTAGGGAATAACTACAGGGAGCAAGTGTCTCGATGCCCATCTTTCTCAAATGGTCTGTGACAAGGATGGAGTTGTGGATTTTGCATTGTCCTGGTGGAAATGCCACTGACCCGACTTGAAGAGTGCTGGCCTTTTCCCTAGGAATCTCTTCCTGAACTCCCTTAAAACCTCAACATATTAACCCTAACCCTAACTCTTTGGCCAATCAACTCTGGTGTATTGACTTTCTTACTCGTCTCACACCTCTCACCATCCCTCACAGACTCCCTGTCTTCCTTGAAACTCTTATGCCACTCAAAAACTGATGCTTAATTCATGCAAGATGCTCCAAAAACTGTGTGAAGACTTCCATAGTGTCACGTGGTCTACCATGGACAGGAGAGAAACAAGAATTTTCCCTTACCCCTCCGTGTTTGAATTGACAGGCCCCAAAGGGTGACCGTTAAAAGAGGAAATTAGAATGTTGGTCAAGCTATCTGAGTTCCATAACCACACCCGGTTGAATAGAAAAGGGGACATAGAGATCCGTATAGTAGTCCGAATGAATCGCCTGACAGCGTGAGGAAGAAGAAAGAGGCCAGTTTTTTTAGGAGAAGGTCGTCGTGAGAGGAAGTGTGATCTCATGCCAAAACACCGGGCAAAGAAACAGAAATAGAGTTCTTGGATAGGAGATAACAGATGCCTTCAAGCTGAGCTCGATAGAATCCCGCTAGCCCGTTAAAGAAAATAGTCTGCAAAGAAACCCGTTGAAAAAGCTAAGTAACCCTTAAAACCGTTTTCTCCCACCACCCTTCCTAAGTATTGCCATTGTATACTCTTCCTCTCAATTTAAAGTAAGAAGCATATAGAGAATTATATGCATTAAGAAAAGAAGAGAAATAGAATGAAAAGATTCATTTCATAAACTCTAAACATATAAATAGACTTTGCTACTTTTTCAAGGTTCAAGAGAAAAGACAGAAAAGAGAGAAAAGAAAACGAAAGAGAGACATTTGTATTTGGTATTGTCTGCTGGTAATATAGCCGGCACCTTAATATTTGTCTGTGTCAGAACCTATTAAAAACCTTGTTGTATTTTAAATGTCCCCTCGTGTCGAAACTTATTCGTTGTAGTGTTTGCCTATCGAGTTGCCTTCTTTTGCATGTTCCTTTTCAGCTTCATTTTTCGCCTCAATTTATTCTCGCTAAATGTCCTATTCGCCTTTAAAAAGGTTACACGGGAAATTGAAATTGCCGACTACAAATAATTAAATCATATCTCAACCTATAGGCCCATGCCTTCCTTATCATAGGGGGTAGGAAGACGAAGTGGTCTGGTGGGTGTGTGTGTAATGTGAAATTTGGAAACCCCCTTGCCAGCGGCGGTCAGTCTCGCCCCAAATAAACCTCTACATTATCTGCCAGTTCCCATATGCCCGAAAAGGGACTCTTAACTAGGACTTATTTTGCGAGGGATCAAGTGCTAGACTGCCCCGAATTCGCACGTGCGAAAAATAAACTCCCGTCCTGGCATAAATATTCTATGCCACGTCACAATAGGTTTCTGTGGCATTTTAAAACAGAATTTTACTGCATATCGTTTTCCTGAAGTGTCCTCACGTCCAGAATGCATTTTTCAAAATTCACCAGCTGTGACAATCAGGATTTAGTAGGGTGTATTCCAATTTCTGCTGTGCGCTGTTCATTTGAAGCGGAAATCATAAAAATTGGCCAGTCATCTCATGTATAGGAATAACATACTGAATTTTCAAGAGTCTACGACAATTTTAAATGCCTGTACAAAAAAGTCTGGAAACTTATTGAATGCACCACACACACACACGCACACACACATATATATATATATAAACTATCAAAGTTAGACGAACCAGTCATGCGGGACACTGCTGGAGAAATAAGGACTAACTCATAAGCGTTATGCTCCTGTGGACCCTTTCACAAGGACAAGCAAAAGTAGGACGACCGGCTCGAACCTACATACAACAACTCAACGATACTGGATGTAACCTGGAAGATCTTCAGGGAGCGATGGACGATAGAGACAGGTGGCGAGAGAGGGTCAGGGAGATGCATGCTAGCAGCGTGACATGTGACGATGAATATATATATATATATATATATATATATATATAGAAGGTCATCTCAATATTCTCCTAATCTTGATTTCTTATTTATCTAAGATATTATAATTTCCGCTTCGATATGGAATTGTTTAGATAATACATTCCAACAATTCCACTTTATTTTTCGGAGTTAAAATTTTCTTTTTTTGACAACAACATTTGACCCGGAAATTTTACATAAAAATAAAATTACTTTCTGCAAACGGAACGCAAACTTTTGACAGTTTTAGTGTCAATTTCTGTTATCGATGAATAACTTCGATCAAGCTATGACAGTTGTTCTGAATTAGAAAAAAAAAATCAGTTTAATCAGAAATCTGATAAATACTTAAAAATCTTATAAATAATGTCGTCGTTACATAATTTAGGATTGGATTAATGAGATAAGTTAATGATTAATGATTTTTAAATGCTTGATATTTCGTAAAAATAATTTGCTTATAGCAAATGTTTGTTATTTCTTCAGAACTAGAGCCTCACCAGCAGACGTAATTTAGTTTCATTCCAAAGATATTTACTTTTTTTAGTGGTACCACACAGCTGTAAATACAGACGGCGTAGTTTAAATGTGGCAGAGTATACAATGTAATAACATTTTCAGCGTTAAAACCTCCTATGTCTTCTAAAATAATTCACAATTTTAAAAAATATTTTTCCACTGCTCATAATTCTGACATAAGGCACAAATATTTACACAGTAATATAGCGGCTTATTGGCCTAATGGGTAGAGTGTTCGCCAATGGTCCGGGAGTTCAATCCCAGGTCGAGTTATACCAAAAACTTTAAAAATGGTACTTGATACCTCCTTACTTAATACTTACAGTAATATAAGGTAGGGATCAAGGGTGAAATGGAGCAATCCAGGGAAAGAAGTAGTTCCCTCTCCTACACCTCGGTGTAGTAGCTACTGAAAAGGGAGCTTTCGGGTCGCCCTCGACGACTGTTGCCAACTTTTCTTTAGAACTTATTGTAGTGCCATTATGATTACCGTCGTAAGAAATGAACATGGTGACACGCGTTCAAATTCTAAACAACTTTGTTTGCACTTCCCAGAGTGCTTGTACCCTTAAGAAAGGCATGAAACCAACTACTCCGCATCCAGAAATAAGTAAATAGTAGGCCAGATTGGGTACTTTAGTCTTGGTTAATTCATACCGGTTAAACCCCGCTTAAAAATTGACTTTGGGGTTGGTAAATACATTCATCGTAAAAATTAAAATTATTTATTAAGACGTGACAAGATTTTCCTTTTTAAGGTAATGAATAAAGACCTAGACAGCGAACTCGAAGAAAGCCAGTTCAAAATCAAACCTCACTATTACTTTCTCTCTCGAAAAGGAAATAAACCACCTTATTCTCCTAGCTATGGGTTAAATAGTATCATAGCTGTTATTTAAAAAGGATGGATTTGGCCTTAAAGTAACCCACGAAGACTGATATGCCATTGAGACGATGAAGCCAAACTATTACCTGCCTTTTTCTTTTCATACAAAATTTACAGAGATTCTTGTTGTTTTGTAAGTGTATCATCAGATTTAGCGCCGCAGGTCTTGGTAAATGAAATCTATAGACAAAAATCAACTGAACAGAGTCAATGTTACATAAAAAAATCTTCAATACTTGACACTACCTATATAATGCTGTCTGAGTCACTTCTTATGTTGGCCTCGCTACGATAGACGGACGGACTAAACAATTCCGTTGACATTCATTTTCATTTTACATTTGTTTCATTCACTCCATCTAAAATATCTATCAATCTATCTATACGTCTGTTTATATCAATCTATCTATCTAAGTTTCTTTCTTTCTATCTATCTATCCATCTATCTATATATATATATTAGTCATATCTGGTTAGTGTCCAGAGACTGTCTGGAATAATTCATATATAGATTATAGGAGTAATTTCATATAATTCTATAGGAGTGCTCGATAATTCTACAGGAGTGCTCGATGTATTAGTATACAGATCTATCAGGATATATATAAAAGCACTCACATACAGAGCGAATATATCTGTAATGCAAATGGAAGAAAACTCAACGATCAGTTACCGTGCTATGGTAAAATTAGTCTATTACGACGAGGGGAATTTTCACGCCTCTTCAGATGGCGTATAAATTTGTCGTCAAAATCATCATATATATATATATATATATATATATATATATATATATATATATTACTACAGTATATTGTTGTCACTATTTCACTTGCTGGGTTTTTGGCAGATCAAATGCAGTATAATTCAGAGATTGCTCAATATCTGTAAGAGAACTATTGTATAATATACTAATAAATAAAAATATATAAGAGTTTTTATATATATTTAATAGCATAGGTGCTTATTTGCAATCGCTATTTCCATGCCATCTTTATATGCCAATCATCAAACAGAAAAAGAAAGATTTGAATATCTATATCTATATATATATATATATATATATATATATATATAAAGAAATAAATATGTGAATAAAGTAAGATAAAAATTAAAAGGTAGATATACAGTTGCCAAAACACTACTAATGTCAATATTTATGACTTCAAAGCTATTATACATTTATTTCAGCTGGCCACTCGATAAGAGCAACAAACCTCTTCAGATAGCCATTACATAGTTGAGAGAAAAATATATAACTCTATCTCTCTCTCTCTCTCTAGATAGATAGATAGATAGATGGTCTGAAATATATATATTGGTCTAGTGGGTTGAGTGTTCGCCAATGGTCCGGGAGACCTAGGTTCAACCCCAGGTCACGTCATATCAAAGACTTTTGAAATGGTACTTGATACCAATTTGCTTAACACTCAGGAATATAAGGTATGTATCAAGGGTAAAGTGGAGAAATCCTAAGAAAGGAGTAGTGCCATCCCCTACAGTTCTGTGTAGTAGCTATTGAAAAGGAAGCCCTCGACTCCGGTCACCAACTTTATTATATATATATATATATATATATATATATATATATATATATATACGTACATATGGACACGTGCGCGCGGTCGATCATAATATATATATATATATATATATATATATATATATATATATATATATATATCGAATATCGACCACAAATAAGTACACTTCAACCAATTTTTATCTGAAAAAGTCAATATTCATCGTATTGTATGCCATCAAACTCAACTGTTCCGAAACTCAACCAACAATAAAATTACATCTGTTACAGGAATCAATTTACAAGTGTCTCATCGGATACTTGAAATATCGATGGCTTAAATGGCAAAACTGATTTTGCTTCCTATAGCAAAAGAATAAAGCAACATAATAATATTAATATCATATAACAGGCATTATTGGAGGAGGGAATTTAAACAAATTGATTTATTCATTTATTTATTTTTTTTTTTTATCCAGAGGTATTTTCTACCATGCCATTGAAAGACTTGTCCGAATCTCAACCTTTCGTAAGGAAAAAAAATCAAAAGGAACCATCAGTATAAGAACAGGTCGCCAACTTTAAACGTTGCACACACTTAGTTGCTTCACGGTATCTACTACTCGATACACGAGACTACTTTGGACTGTCACGAGTGAAATTTACAGACTGAGCAACGTCTTTTTTTCCAATCATGATACACCGCTTTTTGTCTGCTGCATCGACGCCAAAGGTCACTTGCTTATGTTTGCTGCCAAGTGGAAAGGGAGAAGGGGAAAAAGCAACCTCAGACGTGAAGGTCGATTCCGTGCAAACTGATATTGCATAGCCGGTTAGTACGAGAGCGAAAGACCGCTGGGAATAGACAAATCCATCCCGGCTCATGGCAATGGACACAGCAAAGAATGATAGTAAGGGTGGAACCATCGCTTTTTCTGTTGGTCTAAACAACACTGCCCGTTCACATTATGCTAATTTTCTACTTTTTTTTTCTATTTGCCTTTTTATCTATTCCCTTCACCCAAAGTATCCATCAACCAATCTATCGATCGATCTATCTCTTATAACGCCCATGAATAATTTGGTTGGTTGTTTGATTGGTTAGAGGAAGTTTTGTGGCATTTCAACCCTCGTAGATTATTTAATGTCAAATACTGTGTATATATATATATATATATATATATATATATATATATATATATACTTTGTAAGCGTATTGTTGCTAGGTAACTATTTTTAAACGAGTTTTTAGAGCTCATTAATCGATACACATTTGAGTGATTTCAAGTATTCTTATTTAACACAAACAATTCTATTTAGAACAATTTATTTGTTTGAAAACTGTTAAATGGATTCAATTTGTGCGAGTAACATTAGTAAAGTTATTCATAAAGTATTCAAATTTAAAACAAATACTTTTAAAAAATAGCTGTATATTTTCAAATAACTTCTATTTATAATCCTTAGTAAGCGAATGAACACTTCTATTTGACCCATAGATGTAATCCTAACTGCTATAACCAATCTGGGTGAGGGTAGACTTGAGAAAATGGCAATGATGTGATACTCCACATTACTCAAATCTTCAGAACCAAAGTCTCACCATCAGATGAAGTTTAGTATCATAATCAGGACACTCGCTGTGGGGTTTTACCCCCTGTAAAAGTTCGCTTAGCTTACTCGACTGAACCCACCCGACAGGGCGAGACCATAAATAAATACACCCAACCAATTTTTTTAAAAATCTGATATTCTTCACGAGAAATGATATCATGGTTTTATTATTTCAATTTGAAAATTTTATAGTCAGAACGGATGTTATAATCTATTATTCATTACGCAACCCTACAATATTGAAACCCTGCAATTAACTAATATGCCAACATCGTATATATATATATATATATATATATATATATATAAACATTTATGTATTTTTACTTTTGGTTACAGATTTGTGGAAATTCTATTTAGATTCGTAAGTTTTAATGCTGTAATATTTGGTAGCAGCTAATATCTTCAAATACCCATTTTGGTTATATAATGTTTCTCAAGAAATTATAAAATCATGGTATCTCGCGTTTAATAAATAATAAAATCATATCTCGTGTTTAAAAGAAAATAAACCTTTTATTTAAAAATGTTTGGTTTCGTTGTTTAAATGGCATATCAACCTTTGTAGGTTATTCGACGCCAATGCTTTTCTCCTAGAAGAAAAAGTAGTGGCATTATTTAACCCATAGCTGGGAGGATAAGAGGGCTCTTAACTTTCCCAAATGTAATTTTCCGAACCTGGACATGATAACGCGACTGGAGTTCGAGCTCGCTAAATATGATTCTGCAGTCCATCGCTTTGACCATGACACCACGAGGATATCCCCGATATCAGGTTTATTAGCATATAAAACATATTAGAATTTCAAATTTAAATTGAATTAAAAAAAAAAAAACACTGCTTTGTGTGTATTTACCTAAACCATGGACATGGTCGACAAGGTCGATTTTTAATTGAAGTAAAATATATTAGGAATGAACTTATTCATGAGTTATATGGTTTGTATGAATAATATTCATTATATTTTTATGAACGTATGCACACGTATTCGATCAAAAATGGCATTTCATAATGATAGCTATACAATGAGAATGCTTTAGCTCAGAAAATAAAATAATTTCCAGTCCAGTTGACAAATGAATAATAATTTAGGGGATCTAAACGTCAATTTTTCAATTAGCAAAATTCTCGATCTAATGGATATATCCATGAAAAATTAAGTAGAATACTTTCTAAATATAAGATTAAAAATATAGGCACACATTCAGAGTTGAATAGAGAATATCCCACTTGCCTACTAAGCTATATAACAACAATAGCGAATAAGATTGTTTTAAGCTCATATCGCAGTCCGATAGTTACTGTGCTGAGTTCTGTTGCAAATGGGTTTTGTCCCAATATCTTTAAACATAATCCAAGGAACCCACCTTCATCTACGCCGGTCAACCTAACCCCCAAACTAGACGCTTTGCTAAAAAAATAGTGGAAATTTGGAAATATAGCAATCTGTTATTTAACGGTCTGTTATTTATTGGCTTTATTGCAGATACAGTGAAGAAATGGTAATTCCACAGCCGAAATTCATGCCACTCGGGTAAAGATTTTTCCAACTTCTTACCTAGTCAGATTTGACATGACATTTTATATTAGAGGGTCACGCACAAAGTGAGGCTTATGTGCAGCCATTATTAAAAATGTTCAGCCCCTCGGTAATCCCCTTTGAGGGCGCCTCAGAGGCCAAGCAATAAACTCAGGCCTCTCAAGCTTGTACAATCAGGAGAGATGGCCCGTCCATGCAATACATGCTTACACAATTAACTTTAACCCTCCTGGGGTTCAGGGTAAACACACTTCTAGTTTAGTGACACAACTACCGGCCGCTCCAATTCTAAGGGTCATGTTTTATTGACTAACCAACTTACAATATTAGACACAAACCCACCATCCTTATGGATGGAGGTTTTATGTCAAACAAAAGTACGCCTGATAAAAAGAAATGAATAAATAGGAGGAGGATTGTTTGTTTGTTGTTGGGTTTTATGGCATATCAACCTTTGTAGGTTATTAAACGCCAAATCCATTTTTATGTAAATAGTTCTATTTCAAACAATTCAGTTTAGCAGGAGTAGACAGTATAATTGTCAAAAACATTTCTATTTCAAACTATTCAAGCAGTTATATATAACAATACAGTTTAGTGTAAATACAGTTTCAATGTCAAAAACAGTTCAATTTCAAATAATTCACTTTAGCATGAGCACGCAATTTAAATGTAAGTACAGTTTAATTGTGAAAAACATTTCTATTTCGAGCTATTCAGTTTAATCAAGCAGTTCTAATTCAGTTAATTCAGTTTAGTGTAAGTACAGATTTTGTTTACACACAGTTACATGTCAAAACAGTTCTATATTAAACAATTCAGTTTAATGTAAATACAGTTTTAATGTCTAAAACAATTCTCTTTCAAATAATTCAGTTTAGCATAAGCACCCAGTTTAAATGTAAGTACGTTTTAATTGTCAAAAACACTTCTATTTCAAGCTATTCAATTTAATCAAAAAATTTAGTTTAGTATAAGTATGCTGTTCTGATTAAACCTATCATTTTCTACCACTCCAGGCCAGAGGGGACCTTGGAGCAATGGCAATGAAGGGGTGCTCAGTATTCCCCAAGGCCCCCGCATTACTGGGACCTCACCATAAGACTGTTTAGAGTCATATCAGGACAATCGTTGGGGAGGAGGAGGAGGAGGTTTGCATTTAGCTTCGTACTTATGTCCTGGAGAAATGCATGAACCAATATGTCATTCACCCAGGCCCCCGTTATCGGTGCTTAAGTCTTGGTTAATCAACAAGTCTTGAAAGAAAACATGGAATTTAAACAGGCTTTACTTCGCTTAAAAATGACCTTGTAACATCCTGCCAGTGGCGGAAGTGTAGGGTAAATATATATTTTTTGCAGAAATCCTGGACGAAGCTTCTAGTTTTTTTCATTTTATGCTGATATATTTGGGACAACTTTTTATCCTCCTGCTATGGGTAAATATTAGGTCAGACTGGGTTTCTTAGTCTTTGTCAGTGTACCAATCAAGAAGAAGGAAAGCTCTGAATTCAAAACTGCTTTATTCTGTTTTATAATAAAACTTATGTCACATCCTGCCTTCTCTGAAGTGGTTGGGTAAATGCATTCAAAATGTTATTTGTTAATATTGATAGATGGTGCGAGCAAGGAAAAATATTGAAAGTAGAGATTATGTTTTGTTCTGTTTTTAAAAACAAAAGAAATTCGAAATCCAAAAAAAAAACGCATTTAAAAAAAAGACTGAAAAAAAGGATCTTTCTCATCAATATAAGCAGGCTGGCTGACAGGCCCTTTTGACAGGAAAAATTCACGCAGCACCCTTTTACTACAAATATTTCTCCCCATTTGAACGTGTGCCTTTCTTAGGCTTAACTTGGAAGACATACAGAGAAAGTGATCAAAGGCTTTTGAGACTAAGAAGAGGGAAGAAAAGAAAATAAGAGAAACAGGAAGATTTCTCAATCGTGATGGGAGGAGGGTGTAAGAGATTGTTCTGACTGAGTACGAGGCATCTACTTAAGTTTTGGCGATGCGACCAGCGCGTCCATGTTTACCATTGATGAAACCGTCTCGTTGTTACATTCGGATTTTGGCAGTCGTCTACAAAATTGGCAACTGTTGATCCCAAGAGAAAGAAAACCGGTTTATTACTTGCAATGCTTTTGTCATGTGACTCACTTACACAATATCTCTACTTTTGGAAACGAGATTTCAATAAATAAAATATACATAAATAGACAAAAGCAGAGAATGAAGTAAAATAGATAAGGAACGGTTTGAATAAAAAAAAAACCTAGGTAAAGATAATGAAAGAAGAGACACCGATGCAGAGAATAAAATCAAAACAGTGGACTTAAGATAAATAGACAAGAAAAGACAGAAAACCAAGAAAAAAAAGTTGAATGAGCGAACAGTAGATCTATTGCGTTGGTTAAAATGTGAGTTCCTTTTTCTAATAGAGATATTGTCTATTACAAAAGAAAGGATAAATGATGTTCAAATTTCGACTGCATTTGTAAGAAGTTTGGATTCTTATCACTAGTCTCCTTGAATTAAATAAAGTTGATAGATAAGTTGGTTGATTGAGTTTTATGGCATATCAACCTTTGTTGGTTATTTAACACCAAATCCATTTTTAAGTAAAAAATCAGTTCTATTTAAAAAAATTCAGGTCAGCATGAGTACACAATTTAATTGTCAAAACATTTCTATTTCAAACTATTCAGTTTATTCAAGCAGTTATATATAACAATTCAGTTTAGCGTAAGTACAGTTTCAATGTGAAAAACAGTTCAATTTCAAACAATTCAGTTTAGGATAATAAGCATGCTGTTTGAATGTAAGTACAGTTTAAATGGGAAAAACATTTCTATTTCGAGTTATTCAGTTTAGTCAAGCAGTTCGAATTCAGTTAATTCAGCTTAGTATAAGTACAGGTTTTGTTTACACACAGTTAGGTGTCAAAACAGTTCTATGTTAAACAATTCAGTTTAGAGTAAATACAGTTTCAATGTCTAAAACATTTCTCTTTCAAATAATTCAGTTTAGCATAAGCACACAGTTTAAATGTAAGTTCGGTTTCAGTTTAGCAAAAACATTTCTATTTCATGCCTTTCAGTTTAGCATGAGTATACCGTTAGTTCTATTTAACCCATAGATTGGACCCTATCAGGTGCTACCCTCCGGGCCAGACTGGAAATGGGGGCGATGGTAATAAAGGGGTACTCAGCATTCCCCGAAGCTCCAGCATCACTGGAACCTCACCATCAGATTGTTTAGTGTCATATCTAGGACACTCGTTGGGGAAGTGGGGCTTACTTACCACAAATTTAAAATATGTTCGTTCTATTTATTCATTCATGATAAAAGATATTTCTTTTTTTAATTTATTTTCTTGAAAACACATTAACCTTTTTGTTCCATCTTTTGATATTTTAAAGTTAAATTCATTACTCACGTCCTGGATATAACACTACATTTTATTCGATTCTGGAGATCTGTAAAGTGGGAAGTAAACCCCTCGTTATCATTACTCCCAGGTCCACTCTGACTCGGAATGGTAGAAGTTGGCCTAATCTATTTAAAATAATGTTCAAAATGATTTTAAATTAATACATCATCCTTTAAAGTATTAATGTTGCAACTAAATCAGAAGCGTTTACCGGATTAGAATGACTGTAAATCGCATTAATTTAGAGTCTCTTGGTATATTTGTACTGGAACTAAGTGTGAAGTTTGTACTTATTTGAAAATATTGTGAAGATACATATATAATTGGAGACAATAACTGTTAGAAATAACCAAACAATCCAATCAACCATCTTTCTAATTTCATCCCTACAGAATTTATTTTTATGCTATTGGCAAAGGACTAGTTTAAGAAACTTTTGCAATCTTCATGGTTTTGGGGGAGTTTTTGTCGGTTTTTTTTTCTCATTAGGATGATTCTGTAAAGACCGAAATATACTGTTAGCTCAAGGGGCCGCATTTAGTGAATTTGGTAGTTGAGAGAAAACGTCCCTGCGAACCTCTAACAGTTTTTGCGTAGTTACCAAGGAAACATGCTGTCTAGAGTTATTCTGCTGGGAATTTACGCTATATCTGTCAACTAATTGTTTACAGTTTTCGTAGCCAATAATAATAATAATAAAGATTACAGCATGAATTTAAAGAAGACGAAAAACCGGATGAATAACTGGACATTACAATAGAACTAATAAAACAAACACAAGAATTTCAAGAAGACAGACATATCAATAATAGTGAAAGCCATTGGCACAATCTCCAACTGGAGATACCCGAAATAATTGAGACGCCCTCAAGCCACAGCAGTCTTGAGATCGGCAAATACACTGTGAATCCTGTGACACTAAAGAGACTTGCTGTTGCGGGGGACCTCAAAGATAACACCACCAACTTATAAAACACACAAATAATAATGATTGAAATAACAATACATAAGATACCTATATAAAACTTGACCAAATGGTAAGTGCACAAACGACAATGCATCAGGGAGAATAAGAGGCATAAATTTCCCTGGGTATTTGGGATACAAATGGGTCACCTAATCCATGTGTCAAGACCAGACCAAGTGTTGATCTGTGAAAATAAGAAACTTATCCTTTTGTGAATTTTGCCGTTCCGGAACACTACAATGTGAAAGAAAAAGTCAACGAAAAGATAAACTTGGAGCTTGCAAAGTATTAAAAGAAACTGCGGAACTGGTTGGTGACAGTAATACCAATTGTAGTAAGAGCACTTGAAAAAGATTTGGGATTTGGAAATCAAATGAATAATGGAGACCACCCAGACATCACATTGATAAGATTGAATAGAATACTCAGAAGAGTCCTGAAGACACGAAGAATCTTGCTGACAGTCTGAATCAAGTGAAAGACGCAGGTGGAAAAAAAAGCAAAAGTTAAATGATAATATAAAACCTTGAAAGAGAAAAAAATGCTTTAATTGCTTCCTCGAACTAATTTCATAAGTACAAGCTGCATAAAAGCTAGAATAAATAGGACTCAAAAATTAGCAAATTTAATCTATTTAAAGAGAGAGAGACAGACAGACAGAGAGACAGAGAGAGAAAGAGAGAGACGGAGAGTGAGAGAGAGAGAGTGATAGGTAAACAGAAAAAGAGAGACAGAAGATACTATAGATTACTTGAGCATATTAGCCCAGAAGAAATGCAAGTGCAAGTTGAATTGGGTATGAAAGGTCAGTCTCTGAGAACTGTGCAAAAGGCTGAATTCTGTACCAAGAAACAAGTAGTATATGCACAGACGAAAATATATGCAGGAAATGGATTCTATGATATAAAGTGATAAACTTACACAAGCTAGAAGACCAAAATACCTTGTCACCTTGTGGATTTCGCTGTTCCATCAGAAAATTAAATGAAATCAAAGGAAATCAAAAAGCAAGAATAAATTAATAATTTTATGGTTTTATTTAGCTGCATTCAAATATTCTTGGTTAAATTCATATCAGTTTAAGTAGTTATTGTACTTTTATTAATAATATAAATTTTAATTATTCTATACTCTCTATTTGTCATCGAGCTTATTATCATAAAAATCTTTTACATGAATAAAGCAATCCTATGAAAATCTATAAATTTATGCATCAAAATAAGGAAAAGAAGATTTATAAGTCGGTGTTAATATGCAAACCAACAAATATATCGACAATAGAAAAGTAAAAATCCATAGAATTTCGAATCACAGCCAGAAGAAGAGATCTTGTCATCTTAGATATAAAAAAAATCAGTTGGAAAGTGAATATTACTGTTTCAGCAAGTTACAGAATAGTATTAAAAGGAAATTAAAATCTAGTAAAACAAGTTCCGATTTTACCAGAAAATTTAATTTGTACTCATAATTTCTACAGTGATTTCAATAATTAATCTTCCAAAGATTACAAGAATCGATGGCATCAGTGAAATCTATTGAAGAGGAATGACATAGTAATTGAATTCTAGCGAAGTGTGAATAGATAAGTTATCAAAATAAGTCAGCATCCAAAAGGAAGACAAGTTGACCAAATTCAATATCTTGTCTAGTGAGCTATTCTTCCTCTGATCTCCAGTTCTCGCAGCCTCATTTCTCGATTGATAGGGACTCTCCCACTACAATTGACATTTACATCATCTTCAAGTTCGACTACATTTTTGCTCTTTGAAAGGATTCAGGTATTTGTCTTTTGGCTTTATTTTTATTCTATGGTCCACAAGAAAGGTAAAATTCACACGATATCAGTTCCTCTTTATCTTGTTATTTAACATTAAGTCTAGTCTTCAGGCCGGGATTCGCTAGCCTGTTGGGATCTCAAAGTCCCTGAGAACATTATGCGTCTCTCTTTCAAGAACAAATTCTAATTTCCACTTATAAAGTTTGACAGTATGGTGAAATTTTCTATTTCTTGCACAATTCCCTGTGGATCACATTTAAAACCCAGTCATGCCTACTCTTGAATTCCGTTCGACTCATGCAATTCAAAATTGACGAAACATTAAAAATTAAATTAAAATAAAATAACACTATTCTTTAAAAATTGGAACAGTCTATTTCTGTTCAGTCGACAGAAGAGTCCAATAAATAGAGACGTGCAGTTTTATATTGTCGCAAGTTTTGTCTCTTATTTTATCTAAAAATATAGAAAAATGATGTCCCTGTTATTCTTATTTTTCTCAAGAGTCCTTTCCCATTCACCCATACACGTTTACACATTCAAATACGCACACACGTACACACAATTGCCCAATCGACTGGGGGCTGTAGAATACACTGACTGCACCACTGCAGAGGGGTAAGACCCTCCCCCTAATGAGTGTCTTGGATATGACACTAAACAATCTGATGATGAGGTTCCAGTAATGTTTGGGCTTTTGGGAATGCAGTGTACTCCTTAATTGCCATTACTCCCAGGTACACTCTGGCCCGGCGTGATAGCACCTGATAGGGTCCTATCTATGGGTTAAATAGAACTAACGGCATACTTATGCTAAACTGAATTGTTTGACATAACTGAATAGCTTGAAATAGAAATGTTTTTGACGATTAAACTGTACTTACATTTAAACTGCGTGCTTATACTAAATTGAATTATTTGAAATTGAGCTGTTTGTTGATATTGAAACTGTACTTACAATAAACTGAATTGTTATATATAGAACTGTTTTGACATTTAACTGTGTGTAAACAAAAACTGTACTTACGCTAAACTGAATTAACTGAATTAGAACTGTTTGAATAAACTGAATAGTTTGAAATAGAATTTTTTTTTTCACAATTAAACTGTGTACTCATGCTAAACTGAATTGTTTGAAATAGAACTGATTATTTACATAAAAATGGATTTGGTATTAAATAACCTACAAAGGTTGATGTTGCCATAAAACCCAACCAACCAAACCAAACCAAACCAAACCAACGCACAAATCGCGTTTTATATTTTTTGGATTATTGCTATTATAACTATAATCATTATAATTAAAAGTAATGTCAATAGTACTAAAACCACTAGTAATAGAAGTAGAAGTAGTTGTAAGTTTTGTCGATTATAATTCAGACAAATTACATCGAGATACTACATAAACGCGGATTATAGAGAAATACCAGGACACTACCCCAGAACTAGAAAAAAAAAAAAAAAACTGAAACAAGAATTCATATTGTGCTTCTAATGATCGGTATATTCAGAATGGTTTCAAAGATACAAAAAGAGAAAGTGGAAACTACCAAGAAATTGGTAATTTTGGAGTTTGCGAATATGCTGAAAATAGTCTTGGCTGTTTGAAGCGATTTGCTGCCATTCAATTCTTATTGACAACCACCACTATGCGAGCATATGAAAATGCCGAAATAACAAACCAGAGGGATTAATCAAATTCTCATATACATTTTTTAAAAGAAAATAATGACTAAAACCACTGTGTTGCTGCTCTATACAGTGTCAATTCTAAGAAAATCTTCCTCTTTTGAAATTTAGTGGCTTCGACTTTAATGTTGCCTTCATCAGATCTCTGAAATCGAAGCTAAACTAAAGCAGGCGCTGTGATATTTGAGACTTGTACAAATGATAGGATTAATTGATTCTCGAAACATTGTTCGAAAATAAAACCAAAACTTGTAGAAATGACAAGCTAAGTTTGTTAGATTTCCTTTGACATAATGTCAATGTAAATAATATGTTTCGCGCGCCACACAATATGTTAATTTTGAAAGATCTTGTGTAACTGTACATTTCTGCGTAGCAACTTGGACTCTCACTATTGTTATATATATCCAAGCAGTAGTTTTCACTTAATCCCGATAACAGGAGAGAACGACGCAAACATTGTTCACAAAAATCTCTTATATCATTATCCATTTTGCAATATGTAGATGGAGGAAAAGGCTTACCCATTCTTAATAAATTCATGACTCTTTTTATAAGAAGAGTTTTCGACTGAACCCTGAACAATTCAACTTTTTTGCTTCGAGTCAGGGGGCCTAACTAACTTTTAGTTAAGTATATCTCCCAAATCCCACGGCCAGTTGATAATCAACAAGCAGCCACATGTTTCTCGCAGGCTTGTTTCAACAGATTGTAAACCATATTTACCAACCCCTCCGCTTGGGCAGGATATGACACAAGGTCAATTTTTAAGCGGAGTTTAACAGGTTTGGATTCGTAGTTTTCCTTCTCCTAGACTAGTTGCCTCACCAAGGCTGAAGAACCTAGTCTGCCCTACTATTTACCCATAGCTGAAGGGAGGATAATTGGATTCATACCTTTCCCTATGGTATCAGTGCTATGTGAAATGCAATCAGTCTCGTCCAGGATTTGAACTCGTGTCGTCGAGTCCATTTCCTACGACAATAACCATTACACCATGGGCACCTCCTTAAATTTGTTAACTGTAAGTCAGACCCCTGCAAGTGTATGATGCATCCCTAACTACCTAATATCGGATTCGGGACCCTAAAATGGTGGATTTATAGATCATTAAATCTAGTAAATATCTATAGATAACATATGTCAAGCGTTTAGATTTTGAAAAATCGTTAGAGTCGATTAGATATGTGCGTCAGTTGCGTGGATAGCAGATCGGTGAAGATGATTGGGGAAAAAAAAGCTATATAAATACCAAATGCAGAAAGGACGCTTAATTCGTTCTTAACCATAAATAACCGACATAATAATATATGTTATCGTAAAATGCACCTGATTAAAATGTAATAAGAAATAACTGACTTTCACGCTTTCTTTAAACCTACTTTTTTAAATACATATATATATCATCAAAGCCAAGTCTTGCTGATAGCACAGATCCTCTTACGTTTTTTTTCTAGCCTGTTGAAATTGTCCTGTCCATGTGTGAGAGGCTATAAGAAAACTAAGCTTATGAGTGTCTCCCTGTTTCTCCTCCAATGTCAAGCATATTTTGTTCATCTTGGACTTTTCGTGATATGGGAAGAAAACGAACAGATGGTGTTTTGTGGAGTGCTGCTTCGAGGATTGTTCAAGACAGCACAAATTATCTTCATATAGCTTCTATCAATTCTTTTCCTTCGTTAAAATTCTGGTAGTGAAGCCATACAATAGTACTGACACTTGCTAGAATTCCCGTTTTATTTGATCAGAAAGAATAAATTTCCATACACCAAATAAACTGTCCTTAGCCGTCCCTGTTTTCCCTATGCGTAGGTGGATTTTACTTTCAGTAATGAAATATTACTACCGAAGTATGTGAAATGGTCTACTAATCTCAGAGGTTTGTCATCTAATGTGGCGATGGCAACATCTTGTTTAAAACACATGAACTGTGTTTATCTAAGTTCACTTAGAACCCAATGCATCTTACTGCCTGTTTTATACAATACTGCAGACACTCAGCTTTCGCAGGTGTAATTCCAAGAAGCGCTAGATTATCTGCGTAATCTGTACACGTGATAATTTCAGCCGGATGTCGTCTACTTCTTCCTCTTTTTAGTGGGAGATCATTTACTTTCCTAACATATATATATATATATATATATATATATATATATATATATATATATATATATATATATATTTATGTTACAAAGTATGCTATCTCAATTACACGCAAAGTACCATTAGGAGCATCTATGACCCCTCAGGCAAAATGCATCCTTGAAATATGTAACAAGCGATAGAAATGCCTTTGGCGGTGACAATAATTCCATGCACATTTATATTCAAGAACCCCATACTTCGTTACTGAATTGACACAGATTACCTGCCGGTTGCTGCAGAGAGAGTTGTGTACGGCCACCTTCCTCCTATCACGAAAACTATTCAAGTTAGACGAACCAGACATGCAGGACACTGCTGGAGAAGCAGGGACGAACTCAGAAGAGATGTACTCTTATGGACCCCCACACATGGCCGTGCAAAAGCAGGACGACCAGCACGAACATACATTCAGCAGCTATGTGAGGATACGGGATGTTGTCCTGAAGACCTGCCTAGGGCGATGAACGATAGAGAGGAGTGGTGAGAGAGGGTCAGGGATATCCATACTACCAGCGCGACATGATGATGATGATATATATATATATATATATATATATATATATATATATATATTACAGTGATACAGTCAGCAACATGCAGATGTTGCGGTAACTATTGTCATCCTTGACAAGAGCTACTTAAAGAATCATTGATGATGTAGATCACATCAACTTGAAAATACCCAGCTGCAATTATTGAGGCCACGTCACGCAAAGATGGAAAACAAAATACAGGAATACAGATAAATTCAATTTATTAAAAAAAACAACAAATCTCAAACAAAAACTAAAAAATGCATCGTTTAATTGTGAAACGGATGAAAGTTTGAAACAAATTATAGGCTGGGAAGGAAAGCAGATATTTAATTACGTAAACAAAGAAATTGGGAAGTGAGGAGAGAAGGAAACGAATCTATTAAAGGATTTAAAGACTAGAAATAAATACGCGTCTGTGGAAGATTAAGCGAAAGATATTTAATTTATTCAGTGAAAATAGAAACGAATACATCAACTACGCACATCATAACATTTTTATCAGTAAAACATTTGGCCACTGAAAATCACTTTCTTAGTAAAATAGTTCTTGAATTTATTCTAATCATTTGTTGGTGGGCCTTAGTAGAGGCAGATTCTATCTCCTGTACTTTGGCAAGACGCTCCCCTAAAAACAAGCTGTGTCCTGAGATAGATACTCTACTGAATCTACTTGTAAGATTCTATTTCTGTTTGTTAGTTGGGTATCTTTCATACTTTCGGTTATTTAATGCGAAATCCTCTTTATACATATGTATCAAATATACCTGATTTGGAAATGAATAGTTTTTGTAGATAATTATTTTTTAAACGAGGTTGAGTTCATCTCTAACATAAATGGTCGCAAAAATTGCCATCAAATTCTAATGGTATTATTTGCACACAGTTAAATATTTTCATGTATTGCTATTTAACACTAGTAATTCTATTCAAGTTCCATTTGCCCACAATTAAAAACTTTCAAGTATTTCTTTGTACTACTAATAATTCAATTTAACAAGAACTTATTTGCACACAGGTAAATAGTTGAGAGTATAGAAATAATAAGATGTTTCTATTTGATCCACCGACAGTACCCTTACAACAAAAACCACGCTTGTTAAAGTGGACCTGGGAATATTAACAATGAAGCGGCACTCTACATTCCCCAAAGCCCCAGGACTAGAACATCATCATCCGATTGTTTTGTATTATAATCAGGGCACTCAGTGTGGTGAGAGATCATACCCATCTGCAGACATGCAGTCGGCATATTTTACATCCACAGCCAACTGGACTGTCTATCTGTGGGGCTGTGGACGAAATTCATGATAGTCCAGACAATCTTAAGTAAGAACATAGATTTGCTGCTTCAATTACACGTATTCAGCTCTTTCCGTAGGTTTAGCGGGTATTGTAGCGTTTAATCCCATATCAACACCATTATGTTATTCAAAACCAGATCCAATATATATATATATATATATATATATATATATATATATATATATATATATGTATATATATATATAAATATATATATATATAGAGAGAGAGAGGATGTTTGTTTGGGTTTTATGGGATATCAACCTTTGCAGATTATTTAATGATAAGTCTATTTTTTACGAATAATCAGTTCTATTTCAAACGATTCAGTTTAGCATGAGTACGCAGTTTAATTGTCAAAAACATTTCTATTTTCAGCTTTTATTTAAAGTTTAGCCAAAGAGTTGTAATTCAGACGATTCAGTTTAGTATAAGTATAAAATTTGTCTATATACAATGAAATATCAAAGCAGTTCTATTTTAAACAATTCAGTTTAGAGTAAGTAGTGTTTCAATATCAAAAACGTTCCACTTAAAATAATTCAGTTCAGCATACAAAAACAGTTCCATTTCAAACATTTCAGTTTGGTATACAAAAACAGTTCCATTTCAAACAACTAAGTTAAGAATAAGTTTCACTTTCAATGTTAGTACACAGTTAAATTGTCAAAAACATTTCTATTTCAAGTTTTCAGTTTAGTCAATCAGTTCTATTTTAAGCAATTCAGTTTAATATAAATACGCAGTTTAGTTCTATTTACACATTGATAGGGCCTTACGTACGCAGATTAGATGTCAAAACAGTTCAATTTTGAACAATTCAGTTTAGCATAAATACGCAGTTTAAATGCAAAAACAGTAAACTCTCGAAACCATGGTTAGTTCTATTTGATACATAGGTAGGACCCTTAACAGGTGCTACTACTCCGTGCCAGAGTGGACCTGGGAGCGATGGCAATGAAGGGGTACTTAGCATTCCCCAAACCTCCAGAATCACTAGAACCTCACCATCAAATTGTTTAGTGTAATATCCAGGACACTCATTGGGGTGTGGTGTCTTAACTCTCTGCAGAGAAGCAGTTGATGTATTCTAGAGCCCAACTGACTGGGCATTATATATATATGTATATATATGTGTCAGCTGATTTAAGTCGAGGGTGATTTGAAGGCTCTTTTTTAATACCTACTAAACTGAGGTGGAGTGGAGGGTACGACCCCTTTCAGTGATTTGATCCACTTACGCTTGATCTGTACCTTATAATGCTGAGTTAAAGGCAAAGAATCATCAAGTACCATATATTTAGTCTTTGGAATGAATCGACTTGATATTTAACCCCAATCTCCCGAGCCATTGGTGAACACTCCAATTATTATATATATATATATATATATATATATATATGTGTGTGTGTGTGTGTGTGTGTGTGTGTGTGTGTGTGTGTGTGTGTGTTTGTGATTTGTCAGTGAATAGTTTGTAGGTAAACTTATTTTTAAGCGAGCCAGATCTTACTTGTTTGCACACAGAGGGTTTCAAATATTGCAATTCAAAATGATTATCTTATTTGATATTAATAATTTGTGTGCACACAGTTAAAAGATTTCAAATATTGCTAACAGGAATAATTCTTAATAATTTCAGATATTGTCCTTATTCAATTCAATATTAATCATTCGTTTGAATGCAGTTACATAGTTTTAAGTATAGTGAATGATTGAATAGTTCTATTTAACACATACATGGGACCCTAACGGATACTATCACTCTGAGTTAGAGGGATCAAGGTCAATGAAGGGTTACTCCACATTCCCCCCTATTTCCAGGACGGGCGCCATAATATCAGAGAGTTAAATGTCATATCAAGCACATTCGTTGGAGGATAGTTTACCCCCTTTTCTGACGTGCACCAGGCGTATTATACTGCCCCATCTTTTAATAATCAATGGCTTTTAAATGTTCACATATTAGGTATTTTATCTGATTTAGTTTAGTCTAGAGAAAAGACATAAATGCAAGTATCTATACAGAATTTGATTTAATATGAATGGTCTGCAAGTTTATTGTGCAAACCGTTATGCCAGGACAGTGCTCCGGATTGACTGTGTATAAAAGGAAACTTTACTAAGAGGACATTGTATAGCGGAATGGACGTAGGAAGCAATCAATCAGTAAAAAAAAGTCCAAAGAAAATGAATTTTCAAAAATCAAAGACATTAAGTGTAAATTTCATTCAAAAAAATCAAATCCTTATATCGACGAGAAAAAATCGCAAACAATTAGATAAAAAAAAGAGACGAAGTGAAAAAGAAATATAGATAATTGGATTTTTAAAAAAATCAAATTGACTGAAAGAAACCATATGAAAAAAAAAATGAAAAATAAAAACCTGGGAAAATGCAAAGATTTCAAAAGAAAAGAAAAAGTTAAACGATTTATAAAAGGAATAAAGAAAGTGAGGAAGTGTTTCACAGTGTCTCTAAAAGTGAGTGTCGTGTGAAACGGGCGAGAGAAGTGTGTGGCCGTGGTGAAGGTGCCCGCTTGAAATCCATAAAGTTACTTACGAATCGATAACATAGAAGAAAGAAAAAATAGTTTCAAGATTAGAAGATGAGTTGTGTGTGAATAAAATAAAAAGAAATCACACTGATTCAAACAGAGAAAATAGATGTATAAATAAAGTTAAATAGATGAA